>JANHZT010001986.1:121407-136164 GCA_032468215.1 Stegonotus admiraltiensis | reverse complement strand
AAAAACAGTCATAAGCCAGTTCTTCAGTACTGTTGTAATTTTGAATGGTCACTAAACGAATGGTTGTAAGTCAAGGAGTGTTGAAGAAAATTAGGCACAAGGTAAACATAAGTTAACCTCTGAGCTGAACTTAAGGAGTAGTATGCAGTGACATCAGCCCAGGGTAAAATGTCTAATTCCATTAATTTACTGGTCATGGTGCCTAGAAGGGTGAGGTGGAAGTTTAAAGCTACTGAAATGTTGATAAACTCTCAGTGCAAAGTGAACATGCACCTTCTATCCAACTGATTGAAAGGACCAATACATTTTTTGTCTCTTCTTTCAGATTGCTTATCTTTGTGCCTTCAAGTACAGCAAAGTACTTTAGCCATTCAAAATAAATTGAGTTGAGATAAGATGCTAAAGGATTGGGAATAAACTCCCTTTGAGATAGTGCTTGGAATTCTTAGTTACTTCAAAAGTTCCTAACCATTCAACTTTTGATAACTCTGGGAGGCTTGCCAGGCAGACAATTCCCTGCACTTCCCAACAAAAGCCATTCTTTATCCCCCCCCCATCCCGCCCCCAACTAGTTTTCTGCTGTAAGGGGAAAAAATGAAAGAACAGAATGAAATATGATTACTAACATAAAATGGCACTATCTGGACAATCCCTTGACTCTAACTTGTATGAGTTAGAGTGGGAGATGCACACCAAAAAGCATTGCCAAAAACACTCTGGATCTGAAGTAGCATTTTTCTCACATCATATATACCTAAACATTGCAAGTAGCACAAACAAAGACTGATTTTAGGCTCTGCCTCAACGATGTAAGTTCATTAACTTTTTACTTACTGGCCCTGCATGTACCCTCCTAGTACTACTATTATCAACCACCACCTTCCCCAAAATCAAGTAAACTATTTTTCATTAGTTCTGTTTCCTGATTTCTTCCATGAAAGCATAGTGCTTCTCCACACAGTGACCAACTGAAGACCTATTTAGAGAGGCACTAAGCTTCTATCAACATTCTGTTTTGCAGTTTTGACAATCTATCTTAGACTGGAAAACTTATTCTTTGCTTTCTCTTGCTGCTCTTCCAGTATAAAATATTGATTTCCTACTCGGTTTGATCCAGTGCAGCTGTCTGTTCAACAGACTTTATCATGTGTATAGGGTTTTCATCTAAGCAAGAGTGGGGATCTTTTGGCTGAAGAGTTCCTAGTACTACCAATAAAAATTATTGCAGAGCTACTTTTCCCTTCCTTCCTTAAGTGACTGCTCATGTCAAGAAAACATTGGTTAAAAAAACAGACAGTAGATACAACAGTACAGCTCTGGTAGAATTCTATGTCATCTGGTCCATTTCCTGAAAAGTCTATTTGGGAAAGAAGAAAATTACTCATCTGAAAATCTCATCTGTAATCAGTCTGAATCTGTTACTTTTGCACAATACTAAATTATTCCTTTTTACACATCCCATTATATTTTCACATTTTCCCATGCATATTCATATTGGATGCATATATTTGATTTCCTTCTTTCTCTTTCTTTTTTTCTTTCAACAGCAGCCAGAAAAATGTGAAACACCAAAAGAAACTAACAAGAAACAAAAACTACAGACAAGATTTTTGATGTAGACATTCCTCTAATATCATTGCTTTACAGCCAAGTTGAAGTGCATTTATATATCCTCCGGCTGAACTAAAGTGATGTGTAAAAGACTTTTAAAAAATTTTAATCTGAATTTATATAGACCATATCAACACATGCCCAATTCAATTATGACAGCATATCAAGGAAAAGTCCAAATAGAAAAGAACTCTGGGAAAAGCTTAACTGTAGTGAATAATCTTAACATTTGATTCATAGACAATATGCTTGTTGCCTTATTAAAGAGACAGGCAATCCTGATTGGCAAGTGTTGGACACCCGGGATTTGATTGGGTGGCCTATTTCTTTCCATTATTAATTTTGTGCCAGAGGGCAGGTGCCAAAGTGCTCATTTCTTATCTCAGTTCCTGATGCCTCTTTGACTGTCAGGGAGACAGCAGGATGTTTTTTTAGGGGGGAAAAATGAAACTAGCCATCTTAAAGAAATACTGTGCCACTCTGTCATTTTTAAATTGACAGCTTTTTACAGTCCAATTTCCCTGAGAAAAAGAAAAGAATTTTCATTTTCACCTCCCACTGCTACCTTGACAGGGAAAGACATTCACCTGTGCTTGAATGCCTGAGGGAAGCAGAAATGTAAAACTGTGTCACAGTGTTTTTTAAATGGACTTCCTTGACCTCAGGAAATATAAAATGTTTTGTAACTGGTAGAACTCAAACATCTATGGGGTGGGGGTGAACAATGGAAACACACACACACACACATTGTAATTTGTTAGAAAGACATCCTATCCTGTCACATTAATTAAACTAGAGTAATACTGAAGGATAAAATATGCATAATAAAATGACAAAAGGAAAAAGTTTGTGGAATAGGTCTTTACTAGAAACTTGTAATTAAAATGAGATTTCATTGAGTGCACACAAATTTAGGACAGGTGAAAGAATAGTGAATTAAAAATAGCTTGGTCTCTTGAATGCAAAGCAAATTTATTTCCATAACATGTAAGAAAACAGATTGTTTGGTCAATAAAATTGTCTGATGTCAAAAAATTTCCAGCTGGGATCCAGATTTCTTGATGCATCTCTCAGGAGATGTCTTAAGAACAAAGAGTGAATGGCAGGAGCTACTAAGACAAAGAAGAAGCCAATGTGAAGAGAACTACAGTATGCGCCTTATGTTTTTTTTCTTGGATAACAAGTTCTGCATTCTATAATTATTCCTGCCTAATCTAATCCAGCTAATTTGTTTTGGAAATACAGAGCTATTTAATACCACGTTGCCTTTGCATTAAAAATATATGTAACACTTATAACACGTACTACTCTTATTTAACAAATAAGAATATACGTGTTTCTTCCAATTACCTGTAAATTATGTGGAGTGGGAATAAGGAATCATCTTAGATTTGCCAAATTCAGAAGATTCTATGTGGAGAAGCAAGATGCAGATGACACTACAGACACTGCTGCTGAAAAAAAGTACTGATGCATTGGAAGATTTTCTGAACATTGATGCTTAGGAAGAGCTATGTGCATTGTAAATTTAGAATCACAATACATTACATAATTTTTACTAATATCAAACATGATTTCCACCTGTTTTCTTTCCTTCCTTGCCCTTGTCTTATTCTTCTCTCTTCCATTCAATATTGTTTCTTCTTTTCCTTTTCTTCCTATTGTACTTTTTCCTCTTATGATATCTCCATCTTTTTTTATTAGATAGTACTTCTGGACAAGAAGGAAAATGTCATGCAATAGGTGTGAGAAAGAGTAGGCATTACAAAAGACAGGAGATCAAATGTATTTGTTTGTTTGTTTGTTTGTTTGTTTGTTTGACTTTTATACCACCCTTCTCGCGAAGGATTCAGGGCGGTGTACAGCGAAAATAAAACCCCACAATATAAAAGTTAAAATAAAAGAATTAAATCAGTTGGCCACAACTAAAATCAATACCCCATAAAATGACATTCAGGCTAGCCCTGCTTGATGAAAAAATAATGTTTTGAGGGCGCGGTGAAAAGTGTGAAGGTCAGGAATCCTCCGACTGCCGACATTATAAATAATGTCATCCTATTTTATAAAAAAAATAATTTTAATAAGTTGTATCCATTTGGGTAACACACATGTATTATTTGTTCTGACTTTTACCCTTCCTGTTTTTGAAATGTGGCTTTTGGCAGGAATATATGCATACATTTCTGTCATTCTTTTTTCTTTTGTATTGACCCAAATGCATTTGAAACAATTTTCATCATTGTTCTGTTGTATTTTTCTAGAGGCGTAGTTATTTCTTATATATAGCACAACTCTACCTCTTCTTTTATTAAGTCCCTTTCTTTTAGATAATACAAACCTCCAGTGGTGAAATTCTTTTTTTTTTACTACCGGTTCTGTGGGCATGGCTTGGTGGGCATGGTGTGGCTTGGTGGGCATGGCAGGGGAAGGATACTGCAAAATTCCCATTCCCCCCACTCCTGGGGGAAGGATGTTGCAAAATCTCCATTCCCACCCCACTCTGGGGCCAGCCAGAGGTGGTATTTGCCACTTCAGTATCGTCAAAATGTCCGCTACCGGTTCTCCGAACTACTCAAAATTTTCACTACTGGTTCTCCAGAACCTCTCAGAACCTGCTGGATTTCATCCCTGCAAACCCCTCTAGCTGAATATTCCATTCATGGGTTTCATCCCACTAAGTTTTGGTAATGGCAACAATATCACATGCAAGTAAGTATTCATATACTTGAATTTCTAATTCACCTTGTTTATGACATTCTAGCTTGGATGGACTTTCAAGATTTTGGCTTATTTTCTTTTGACAGTGGGCATCAGAATTTCATTTTTTAATGTGTGCCAATGTATTCACAGAAAAAAATAACAATAAAAGTTATCTTATGTTATTCCTCATACTTTGTGCATAACTCCTTTTTATTGATCCTGTGCTTGTCTTCAATATAATCAGTTTTGTGTCTGAATCCCCTTTCTTCCTTACTACTTGTTTGAATATTGCACATGGAATGGTGCACACTATCAAAAGTTTGGGGTTTCTTTAACAGCAACTTTAATATTCCTAACCACACAAGTATCTATGTTAGAAACAATGACAACCCTATTACCTTTAGAGTCCTCGGGAAAAAATGTTCTGTACAATTAACTTTCTGTTCCCATTATTCAGCTAAAATGCTTCTCCAGCAAACCCCGGAGATGTTTGTATTAAGCAAGCTACTTAATACTAAGTAGCTCAGTCCCTTTCTGTGATGGATGCATACTATCTCTTTCACATAGCTTTTCATCAGACCAACTGCAAAAATCATGACTAACATAACCAAAACCTTCTGCTTTATGCCACTGATTTAGCCACACATGGAAGTCTGCTAAATGCTGACCTTTTCCTTTTTGCTTCTTATACACAGACAAAACCTCTGAAAAGTTAAGACAACAGCCTATTGTGCTAAATTCCTGCCCCAAGCTCTGGAAATTCTTCTGCACAGAAAGTACATCCTTTTTTTGGACAGATCATTAAAGCCAAGATGCACAACATCAACATCACAATTCTTACTAGCATTCTTGACTAGCTTAACAATGTGCCTCTTTTCTCTGCTGGCAGTAGCACTAGGCAGACATCTCCTCACCTCTTTGAAAAACACCACATTTGTTTCTAAATTGACACTTCTTACAATTGAACCAGAAGGTGGCTTCTCTTTTTAGATGCCTTACTCACCTCATATGGCTGGTTTGCAATGCCTAGTTTACGCCTTCCCTTATCCAAGACAACTTCTTCCTCACAGACCACAATCCCCTGCTCAGTTGAGTCATCTTTGTCATTACAAACAGCTGAACCTGTCACCTTAGTATCCCTATTAAGCTTAGCAGAGATACTATATCTATTATGCAGGGACACACCAAAAGCTCTCCACAGCTCTCACTCTGCCAGATCCAACAATTGTCCACATGGCCCTTCCCCTGCAGGGTCTTTGTGGAAGAGGGAGGTAATAGGGCAATTCAATAGAAAATACCAACTTAGTTGGCCACCTAATTTCAGTCTGAAAAGCGTAAACTAAAAGTTCTAGGCAAGAAACCCCATGTCATGCGAGTTTTTTAAATCTTGGCTAAATACTATAGAGACAAAACAAAGTTCTAGATAAATTTTATCAAAACAGTTTTTCCAAGGTATTTCAACTCTATGATAATTTAGCTTCCACAGCCCCCCTCGCATGACACCAGGAGGTTAAAAAAATAGGCAAATAATGACACAGACCCTGATCTTAACTTCATACCACATCATATCTTTCCCTTTGGAGGAACAAAAATTAGGAATTGATGGTCTTCTGTTAAGTAGCTGGGAGGCTTAACAACATGACCATCTGTTTTATTTATTTACTTATGAATCTCTAAATAGCTTCAGTCAAACAACTCTAAGCAGTATACAAGAGCAACAGCTGAACAGTAAAACATTTAACAATACACACTAAAACAAATATATAATTGCAATTAAGGTCTACAACTAACCACAGTAATAATTAACCATTTCTGGCATTGGAAACTGCAATACTTAAGTTCTAAAACCCTACAGAACAGCCATTCTTTTTCTAATTCTGGAGCTACACTTGATTTAGGGGAGAAGATGTTTGGAGAAAAAGAAAGCCCCTAGAGAACAGGCTTTCAACCCACTCATTGCACTCCTCTAATGAATAACCCGAGATCCTGAATTCCTGGCATATAAGGGTGAAGTTATTAACTCAGAGGGAATGCCCATTCATTTCTATCATGAGAATAGGCTGATTAAAGTTTTTTTTTCTTTTTGTGTAAAGGAATCATTCCTGTAATGATCGTATACATTGGCTTAGGCCAACTAATTGTGTACCTTTTAAAAAAAAATATCATTGACAATGTTCAACAAAATATTGATACATTACTATTACAGCAGATATGCTTAGGCATGTAGATTGTTGCTGTAATACGGAGACCCACACACACATACCCACACACACATGTTCGGAGGTAAAATAAAATTACTACCTATTTGAGTCATCAACCATTTTAGAAACATCAAATGTGGGAACAGATATAGGAATTTATATTTAGTCTTTTAGCTTTCATGGTACTGAAAATGTTTGGTTATTTTATTACATTTAGCACTGATTTTAAAATTAAACTGAAAGCCAAACAAGAATAGAAAATCATTAAACAGTAGACGTATACTATACATATACATATACATATACATATACATATATTATATATTATATATATACTGGTACACAGAGAGACAGAGAGAGCAGGGACAGAGAGAGAGAGAGTTTTTTTCAGAATACAGGTCTATAGATACTAATTAAGAAAAAAAATCAAATTTCACTTATTTTGCAGTTTAACTTGGAACTTAAATGAAGCCATGGAATGCAAGGTTAGCAATTAATCAATAAAGTGATCATTGGAATGAAGTGTTCAATTATTTCTGAATGCAAGACTGAGGCTTAAATTGCAAAGCAGCATTAAAATATGGAACAAATACAAATTCACCAAAGCCTATGCTTTCTTTCATTACTGTGAAAAATATCAAAATATCAAAAGATATAAAAATTGCCACCAAATTCTCAAAATAGTTTATTTCTGGTTGTTTTTGCTTTCATATGCACACATTGATATTATGCATATTACAATACATAAAGCATTATTGTAAATATTTTGCATAATATCTTTTACAAAAATTTTTAATAATAGTCTATGTGACATTTCAAAAACAAAAAAATCTTCCCACAAAATGCATTAATTGCATTATGGGAGTAATTTAATCTAAAAATGCATTCAGAATCCATACATTTGTATTTTTTTTCTTTTTTAGTTAATAGATTTTCAAATTCATAAAATATAAAGTATGTTTTGATACAAATCGATCACTACTTACAGAATCTGAAGATCTCCAAGGACAGCGGCTGCACTGTCATTTGGTTTCAGCATCACTGCATAATATTTACCGCTTGGATGTCTCTGATAAAAATCCTAAAAACAATGTACAAGTGTATATGACTTGTTCAGCTATTTAACCAGTTTTTACTCTTTGTGAACAAATAGATATCATTTTGCTAGGATTGTCTGCCAATATGTTCTTCTTTGAGTTCTTCTAATGTCAAGTTTGTGTCATCATTTTACTATTTTCTTCCATATTTCCAAACATTATGTGACTGTATCCAAAATATTTAAACTTTCGTACTTTCCATATATATTTTGGATTAACTCATCTAATATTGAATTTTTTGTACTTTTTGCAGCACAAAGTGTTGGCCTCAATTTTATCGTGCATCAAAATTATAGTCATCAGACTTTCTGATGATCCAGTTTTCATAGCCAATATTAACAGCTGTGACTATCCATACCTTTGTTTCCCTTGTTCTGTTGTGGTCTTTTTTCACATAGCAAATTTCTAAGCCCAGATAATTCTGTTGCTACTTTAGCTTTGCCTCTGCTTCTTTCTATTGGGTTGTACTGCCTTTTGACATAATCTTAGTTTTAAATATTGAATAATAGACTAGTATTTGCACTTTCTTCTTACCTTCAATAAGAGATTATTAAGTTTTCTTCAATTCCAACCATCAAGATTATATTATTAGCACATTTAAGGTTGACGATGATTCTACCAGCAATTTTATTTCTAATTTCCATTTCGTTTTCTTTCGGTTCGATATTTCTCATGATATATATTTGTACACAAGTTAAATAAATGAACAGTTTTGTTGCTCCATGTTCCATTATAACTGACTAATAATCATGAAAAAATGTTCAACAAGCAGATGAGGTGACACAGTACATCTGTTTTAAAGAGCTATACAAAATTTGTTGTGGTCTACACCAATAAATCTTTTGGATAATCAATAAACCAAAAATAGACACATTTTTCAAAACTCCTTTAGTTTTTTCACTAGGTATTAGCAAAAACATCTTGTGTGCTTATTCTGAACTCTTCTTGTATATTGTGTAGTCTTGAAATCTAGATTGCAACATCTTGAGCCTTACTATCACATGAAATAAATGCATATATCTAAGTACAATATACATATACTACAGAATCATAGAGTTGGAAATGAGCATCAATGTCTACTAGTCCCGTCCTGTCCAGTGCAGGAATCCTCATACCATCCTAAACAAATGGCTGTCCAACCTTTGCTTGAAATCTTCAGTGATGGAGCACCCATGATTCCACAAAATTCCTCTTCATTTCAAGCTTGGATCTTCTTTTTTGTATCCTACTTTATATATAACTCCTGTATATGACTCCTTTTTCCCCAATGGCAGCCCTTCAGATAGCAGATGTTGATCATGTCTCTTCTTACCTGTTCATCTTTTAAAAGAAACATTTCACTTCCTTTAAAAATCCTTCATAATAATTGTGTCCAAGCCTCTCTCGATGTTTGTCTCTTTCTGAACTTTTCCTAGTTCCTCAGCATCATTCTTATATCATGATGGCCAGAACTGAACACATTATGATTATTTCCTGTGATCTCATAACTATATTTTTGTTTATTGCCAGGTTGCATTCACACTTGGTAACTGCAACTCACTTAATCTATGATTTACCACGGTCCCTACATCCTTATTGTAAGAATGTGTTCCCTTATCATGCATTTGTGCACCTGTTTTTTTTCCCAAATGAGTATAGAACTGTACATTTTTTTTTTGCCATTGGACTACATTTTGTTGGATACAGTTCAGTCTTCGTGTCTATCAATATCCTTTTTCACCTTAAGTTAGCAATGCCCCTCACTTTGGGGTCAGTCTGCAAATAGAAGACCTTTGATTGTTCTCATTTAAGCCAATTATAAAAATGTTGAAGGGAACTGGATGCAGAATACAGAGGCATTTTACTGGATGTAACTCTCATATTGACACAATAACCACCACATGTTGAATACAGTCATTCAACTAGCTATAAATCCTTCTGATATTAGAAGTAGACATCATAGCTTATTTGTGACTCATCAGTAAAATTTCACTGAGTTCAATGGCATTTTCCCCCCAGTTAAATATGTATCAAAGTCCTAGTTATCTCTAAAGTTTTATTTAATGCATTTCTAGAAAAGCAATTATTCTTTCCTGGCAGGCTTTGAACACTATAGTTATAGTAAACCTCATGTATTTTGAGATAACAGAGATTAACTTTTTAAAGATTCAGTGATCTCAAAATCTAAAAGTTCTTAAGAGGTTTAGCTCTAAGAATACATCTACTTCTCCAATCAATATTTAGTTGCTTATCAACATCTTAGGTACAGTTCTATTAATTAAGCTTCTTTAAAAAATTAACAGAGTCATTTTAAAGTGTTACGTTTTGCATTTTTTCTGTAAGCTTAATGGATGATTTGATACTAGCTTTGACAGCCAGCACTGCAAGCTAAAGCTTTTATTGCATTTGCTTGATTTTGATTATTCCTGTGGATTTTTATTCTCATAGCAGTACTAACTTAACTGCATGATGTACCCATCCTTTTCTCTTTAGTTAATTTGGAAGAAGCAAAAAGTTTTTTGTCCTTTGCAAACTGCATACTTAGAATGTAGATGGTATCTTTTAAATTTTATTGAAATCAGTGGCAACTGAGAAAGTTTAGAAGTTTGCAAGAAGCAAAATGTGTCTATTTTATTTTCTATTTACATCATTTTAGTACTTATTTAATTTTATGAATCAGATGTTTATCTCACTAAGTTACAATACAGCAACATTTATGTTAATGTGCATTTTAAAGAAGAATTCATTCCAAGACTCCGCCTTTAGTTAATTTAAGTATAGTTAACAAAACTATAAACTATATAAACAAACCAAGACTATATATATTATTAATAAATAAGCAGTTGATAAACATTGCCCCTAACCTCCAATCAATTATTTTGTCCTAAGATGTACCCTAATAGTATAAAATCATAGCTTACCACAGAGCAGTTTTCTCAAACCTGGGATCTCTATAATAAGATTGCAAACTCCCATAGGTCCTCAGCAACATGGCCAATTACCAAAATAATTGGAAAGGATGGGAATTGCCTTAAGACATTTTAGAAAAACATTTTCTTAGCCATTCTAGAATGAATGTATTGGCTATAATTGAAAGAAGTAACTACAGCACAAATCTCTATGACTGATCAATAATACTTTCCCTTTGACATCACTGCTTCTTCATATTTATTTGACATAATGCTTTTCTGTTCCAAAGGTGCACACAAAATTAGATTTTGATAAGCAAGAGTGAGCTACCCAGAAAATACAATGAAGAATAGTCAAAAGTCTAAACCAAGGGTCAAAATAAGGGAGATATTACTAAAACTACAAAGAAACAGGTGTGAAGAGAAATTCAGTCAATCCAAGGGTCACATATTCAAGAAAGTAAACTACAGCCAGGCAGGACCACAAGAAAAGTCTTTAATATATATTTTTCTCAGTAACTGACTATATTTTGCTGCAGGCTGAAATACAGAACTCCAGTCAAAATGGGATGAATTGTCTTTCTTCCAGAGAAGTCAGGCTGTTTAGTATGGTTCTATACCGTTCGGCATTCATGTCCCTCCATCAGGTTTGGTGATCCAAAAGAATCTGCAAGGTCAGATATCTGGATCACTAACTCAGAAGAATGGAATGACCTTGAGTCTGCCTGAATCCCAAGACAAATCTGAGGACTTAGACAAAATACTTCTCTCTGATAACTTCTCATGCAACTCTTCTTCCTCAGAAATGTTCAGAATGGAAGAATTACCATATTACCATTCTTTTAGAATGTTCTCAATCTGAATATGGAAGCAGTCATTTTGGTATATTGTAAAAGAAGTCTTTAAAGTAATTAAAGAGATTATAAATCATACCAATGTCCACATGAACATCTTCCAGCCCTTACTAAACACAAACAGCATACAATTAGAAATGTGGAATTAAGAATTTGAGCTAGCTCATAATTCTCTTGCCTACTTCTTAGCAATTACACATGGGTATATTGCATGATCAGGATAGGAGAGAAATTGGTAGATTACCAAGAGAATATTCAGTGAGGGTACGTCACAATTAATATTTGATAGGAAATCAGGAATGTCTGATGAGTCAAGGACTTAGCTTTCTAGTCTGACCTCTAATATATAAATGTTTTATTAAGAGCCACACTGTGTCCCCTGCTGTGATGTATACGCTTTCCTGCTGTTTCTGATTCTCAGACTTTTGGGCACGACTGGAATTAATTAGGCAAGAACTTTATTGAAGAAAAGTTAGGAAGCCACAACTAGACTATCTCGGCTTCCACTGTATTTTAAGAAGTCTCAAACGTTGTTGTAACTCTTTCTTATTCCTGCCTATGTAATGAGCTGCCCGCCTATTCCCTTTTATTTTTAATGGGGTTGTTTTTATTTCAGATTTGCTATCATTTCATTTTCACGAACTGAGAATTAAACTGGGGAAGAATAATAATATCATCCTACGAATAGTGTCAAAGCTCACATTAGTGCATTCTATCTTATTCATCACTAATAGTGATCATGGTGATTTAATTCTTAAGAGACTTCAATAATTTTTTTCAGAACAGGATTGAAAATTGAAAACCCACAGTGTAGAAAGACTTCCCTTGATGAAGTAGAGATAACTATAGGTATTCACTGTTTGTTTCATTAGCCCACTGAATTTGTCCAGTGATCCAATTCTGCTGCTGCTGCAGTTTTTATAATTATCTGTCACAAAAACAATATCCAAATGATTGCAATTTTTTGGAATTAATATCAGAAACTCAGGAATATACACTTTATCCTTAATACCTTGTTTTTATTTATTAAATTACATGTATATGCTATACAAAAATAAATTGAAAATAGATGAATTGTTTAGTTTTTACAATTATTGCATTTTAATTCTGATTACTTATATAAATGAAACATTGTCTAATTTACTTTAAATGATGGTCCTAGGTTTCAAATGAATATTCTTTTGCCAATAACACCTAATTCAAGTCAGTATATTTTGCAGGATTAAACCTTCAGTGAAATGTGAAAATGCGCAACTGCTTATCCTTTACAAGAATTGCAAAAGCATTGTTCCTGTGTCTACTTCAGAGCTAAAGATCTTAACAATAAACATAGTATGAATGTCCAGATGCTCCAATATTGATTTAGGATGAATTTATAGTTGCATCAATCAGAACCATGCTGAATCTGCTCATTCTATCAGTAAAGAAATGTGGTCTTCAATAAACCACATAAATGGGCTATTATCTGAGCAAACAAGCAATAAAGCAGCTGTAACAATTTGTGTCACCCCAAAGCATTGTGTCTTGTTTGCTGTCTGTGGTGACTGCCAAGATAACACTGCATCTAATTTTCATGTCCCAGTCTTAGCCGTGATGTTAAACAGGGATTTCCTTTCATTCAAATCAAAGGCACAATTCTCTAATTTAATAGCGGAAGTCCTATAAACATGCCGCTTTTACATGAGTTTCATATTCCTATGGTGTTGGTGATGACTGAGTAAAATAAATTGACTAAATATATGGTGATAAAACAGTTCAACAGATTTCTGAAAATGCTGAGTCACTTTTACAGCATTGTACAAGTCTAACAGCATGGCCATACATGTGAAATGGTTGAATCGAAGTCTGGAACACAATTTTCCCTTTGTCTCCTTGATACAAACTTTAGGCACTATAGTTTGCATCAAAATTAGCTTAGTAGTATGGTTTGCATCAAGATCAGCTTGCCTGCAGGCATGGAACAGCATAGAAATATAAGTGAGTGAGTGAGTAAGTAAATGAATGAATCTAATTTAATGTACATTATGATATCATAGAAATACCCCATCAAATTTGAAATCACCATCAGGGAAGACCAATTTTTCCTTCTTGTTATATTCATGGAATTGTAATCAACCGGCATTTGTCTGATTTCTTTTTTTACAAAGAAAATGAAGGCATCCATGATTAATGTGGAATGTCTGACAAGTCCTATTGTATATTTTTTTCCCCCAGAAAATTTCTTAAATCTTACAACTCTTATTCACACAAAGAATAAAGCTATCCAACTGGGATACGTGCCATAAACAGCAAATCAATCCTAAGGGTGATGAAATGGCAGTTGGTCTCTTTGGATTTTATTGTTTTTTTATTGTTACGTTGAACACAGAAATCCTAATATTTAACTGAATACTGCATTTCAGTTTCCTAATATTGTAGAAGCTATTTTTAAAACAGCTGTTCCCCACAGCAATTTTTGGCAGAAGATAATTTGGTCCTTTTGGGCACATTATCATGAGGGTATATACGATATGGACAGAAAGAAAAACTAAAATTATTGAGTTCCCGATGATTGTTCAATCACTATGCCATGGCTTTTGGTTTAAAAAAGCTTAAATTTCACAATGCAAATATGAGCATTACGTACATACATCTTATTTCAAGTGTTCCCAAGAATGAAAATAGACATAATTATATGTGATACAAATCATTTTTATGCATACTGTTCACTGATTAACAAACAAAATGTATAGTACTACGTAATCTTGCCCTTAGAGGAAGAGTGCACTTAAGTTCTCTTGCCACAAATCAAAGATACACACAGGCAATGTTTATCTGGAATGATTGCTCCAGACAGGGTTTTGAAATCAGAAGAGCTGCATCCTGCCCAAAATGTGAGGTTTAGTTTTATACCCTCTTGAATAAGATTACAGTATCATCCTAGTACCCTGTTCTGCAGAGATGGCAGAAAGATTTATGGTATTTGGTGGCAGCATCTCAAAATAGCAAATGTCAGCAAAGAAAGGACAAGAAATGTATACAGCAGGGATACAGATGCCTGATGCACGACCACAAGCCAGCAGGTGCTTGTGTACCACAAGGATGAGTCATAAATCACTTGAAATGAAAGAAAAATATAAAAATGATGCAAGCAGCTAAACTATAGGACAAAACATGCAAGTATGAAGTAAGGCAGGAAAAGAACTGAAGTAAGGATAGAGCAAAGAAGTGAACATACCAATCAATGGCCCTGAGTGGAAGAAAATAGACTCGAAACCTGGTCAAAAGGCCTGGGAGAATCTCCAAATGTATAATCTGTCTATTCCTTTATAAATTGAATCAGTTTTTTTTTAAATTTGATTTATATGCCGCCCTTCTCCGGAGACTCAGGGCGGCTTACAAGGCGTTAAGCAATAGCCTTCATACT
>JANHZT010001986.1:76359-86632 GCA_032468215.1 Stegonotus admiraltiensis | reverse complement strand
TGTGTTGTGTTTTGTAGATTAAAAGAGGGCAAAGTGACATTGATTTGGCCACGCCCACCCAGTCACCTTACCACCAATCCCCGCCCACTAATTAAGCCCCGCCCACAGAACCGGTAGCAAAAAAATTTAGATTTAACCCCTGGGCTGATGGTAGAATTTTCCAGGCTTATAGTTCTGGGGGACTTATACCTGCCATCACTGGGAGTGGGGTCAGAGGTAGCCCGGGATTTCATGGAAACCATGATTTCCATGGGCCTGTCCCAGGTTATCCAGGGCCCAACTAGGAAGCGTGGTCACACACCCAATTTGGTGTTCTTGTTGGAGCAGTGCCTATGTGACATGGAATTGGTGGACCTGTGTTTGGTCCCCCTGTCATGGTCATGAGCTTTTCAAGAACTGTACCCCTCCCTGCAGGGAGGCAGGAGCTATTAGATTGGTCTGTCCCCAGTGGCTAATGGACATGGATGAGCTCCAGAAGGATCTGGGGCCTATAACCATGGATCTGCTGCACAGTTCTGCTGAGCTCTTAGTTACTGTCTAGAATAGGAAGGTGACTGAGGCTCTGGATAGGATTGCACCCATGGAACATCTCCTCAACTGTAGACCTTTGTGGCGTCCATGGTATACGGAGGAACTGAGAGGGATGAAATGGATGAAGAGATACCTAGAGCACCACTGGTGGAAGACAAGGGACAAACTCAATTGAACATGGGTAAGAGTTGCTATTAAGGCCTACCTTATGGTGATTCAGGCGATGAAGTGTAAGTACTTCTTCACACTAATTGTGTCTGCAGATAATAAGCGATCCTCTTTAAGCCAAGCTATCTCCTCTTGGGTAAGGAAAATACAGAGGTCCAACTGAAGGGGCGCACTGAGGAATTTGCTGATTTCCTAGAAGTCATAATTGCTCAGCTTCATCCCCAGTTAGATGCTGGCATGATTGCTGGTCCGGTGGAGGCACCTGAGGTAGAAGGTTCTTGTCCTGTTATCTAAGAATGGTTTGACTCTGCTGTTACTGAGGAAGTGGATAGCATCCTAAGGAGTATATGCACAAGCACCTGTGTTTTATACCCATGCCCCTCCTGGCTTATGAAAGCTTCCTAGGAGGTGACATGAGTAGATTCTTGTGATGATTAATGTTTCCCTACAGGAGGGGGTAATGCCCCTGCACTTTAAGGAGACTATTCACTCTCTCAAGAAGCCATTGCTGGATTCTATCCTGTTGGATAGTTTCTGACCTGTTTCCGATCTTCCCTTTTTGGGGGAAGGTTGTTGAGAAGGTGATTGTGCAGCATCTTCAGAGGTTCCTGGATGAAACGAATTATCTAGACCCTTACCAGTCAGGTTTCATGCCTGGATATGGGATGGAAACTGCATTGGTCGCGCTTTTTGATGATCTCTGGAGGGAGTGCTGGTCCGGTGGAGGCACCTGAGGTAGAAAGTTCTTGTCCTGTTATCTAAGAATGGTTTGACTCTGCTGTTACTGAGGAAGCGGATAGCATCCTTATATGCACAAGCACCTATGTTTTATACCCATGCCCCTCCTGGCTTATGATAGCTTCCTAGGAGGTGACATGAGTAGATTCTTGTGATGATTAATGTTTCCCTACAGGAGGGGGTAATGCCCCTGCACTTTAAGGAGACTATTCACTCTCTCAAGAAGCCATTGCTGGATTCTATCCTGTTGGATAGTTTCTGACCTGTTTCCGATCTTCCCTTTTTGGGGGAAGGTTGTTGAGAAGGTGATTGTGCAGCATCTTCAGAGGTTCCTGGATGAAACGAATTATCTAGACCCTTACCAGTCAGGTTTCATGCCTGGATATGGGATGGAAACTGCATTGGTCGCGCTTTTTGATGATCTCTGGAGGGAGTGGGATAGGGGTTATGCATCCATCCTTGGTCTACTTGACTTCTTGGCCACTTTCAATATCATCGGCCATGGTATCCTTCTGGAGTGGCTTCAGGGGTTGGGAGTGGGAGGCTCTGTGCTATCCTGGTTCACTTCCTCTGTGGCCACTCTCAGTTGGTCTTAATAGGAAGCGAGAGGTCCAGCCCTTGTCCATTGCTTTGCGGGGTCTTGCGGGGTTCAGTACTCCCTCCGCTTCTGTTTAACGTCTACATGAAGTCATTAGATGATATCATTCATCACCATTGACTGAGATATCATCAATATGCTGATGACACGCGGCTTTATGTCTCAGCCCGTGGTGAGTTAAGCAACGCCGTGACCTCCTCCTCGCAGTGCTAGAGGCTATTAGGGGCTGGATGGGGAGCAACAGGATGAAACTGACCAAATGGCTCTGGGTTTGGGTTTTTGTCCATGGACCCAAGTGTGTAATCTGGGGGTTTGTGACTCTTGCTCCTGGATTTGTGACTCTTGCTCAAAGAGCAGTTATAGCCAGGAGGTCCTTTGCGCAACTGCAGGTTGTGCGCCAGTTATGCCCTTTCCTGACTAACAATGCCTACTCATGGTTACTCATGCCCTAGTCTTCTGCCATCTTGACTATTGCAATATGCTCTACATTGGGCTACCCTTGAAAAGTATCCAGAAGCTCCAGTTGATCCAAAATACAGATACCTCGGCGTGCACATGTGTCACCTCTGCTGCGGAAACTGTATTGGTTGCCGACTTGCTTCCAGGTGCAAATCAAGGTGCTGCTTATCATTTTTAAAGCCCTTAGTGATTTAGATCAGTTTAACTTAGGGACCATCTCTTGCCGGTCACATCCACCTGAACTACTAGAGCGGGAAGGCAAGGAATGTTTCTGGTCCCATCCCCTAAATTGGCGGAATCCAGAAGAACTGCCCTTTCTTTGGAACATCATCCATGCAGAAATTAGACTGCCTCCTTTTTTGACAGTCTTTTAGAAGGCCCTGAAGGGTTGTGCCAGCAGGCCTGGAGAACTCAAAGTGCGATGGAACCCATCAATTGGCTTATTGAATTATATCCTGTAAAGGGGGTGGGGGTGTTATTTTTTTTGTATATTTATTTTTTCTATATTGTGCTTTTATTGTTTGTAAGCTGCCTGAAGTCACTGTGAGCAATTTTTCTAAATAAATAAAAATAAAATATATATTATTAAATAAGCAATGAATGGGTTTATTTTTCGCAGCCATGAAATCTCAGGCAGGAATTTGTACCGTGTGTCTGTAAAGGGATAGCACATTACATTTTGTTGTGTCTTTTCTGGGAGATAGAACATGTAGTCTCTCAGCATCCATTAATCTGCGACCAATAAATGAGAAGAAAACGTGCAACAGTATAACAATTTAAAAGTTCTATACTATTGGTTCATATGATGTACATTAAGATTGTAGTCAAATATTAACTACCGAAATACTTACACTTGTTTTTTCTTTCTTTCTATAAAGCTTCACTCTTTGCAGAAAGCATGGGATTTCCAAGTGAAGATTTAACTACGCCGAACTCTGTTTCAATGTATATAGAGTGGCTCAATCAAAAGTGCCAACCAAACTTCTGGAAGGTAAAATATTTAAAAATAAACCTTACTGTTGTTTGTCATTAAAAAAATTCTACATATTTCATACCCTATGATCGTCACTTTGAGACCAGATGATTGACTACAATGTACTTTGCTGAATATAATATTTCTGAGTCACCAGAAAAGGCCATCTTGATGATATAATTCAGTATTTTGTAGTAGTTTTTAAAATTTCAAACATTGCATGTAGGAAATGAGAAGTCTATGCCAAAGTGAAGCCAGTGCATTTAATATTTCTTAACAGTCATGTTGTATCGTATCACAAAATCGATTTTGAATTTTTCGATGATCAAGAAGATGAGACTAGAAGGGAGCAGGGTCAAAAGGTTTATACACTCAAATAATTGTCTATTAAACATTTTCAATAGTTTGTTGTGCTTGGTATTAACCAATAGCATTTCTGTTTTGTTTTCTTTAATAGCAAGAAAGAAAGAAAGAAAAGAAACAAATTAAAAGTAGACTTTTTATCATAAGAGTAGTTCCAGGGTATATTGAGAAATTTTAAAGACTGAATGCTGTAGAAGATTCCTACTGGACCAAACAAAGGCCTATCTTGATTTTCTCTCCAGGCTTTCTCTCCATTATCTTTCTCACTAATAGGTAAAACACAAGGAAAATTAAGATATAACCCAGCTTTTCTTTCCGCAATTGGCGTTCAAAGTTCTTTTACCTTTGATATTAAAAGCAGAGTTTTAATTTCCTGACTAGGATAATACAAACTGTCAGTAATTTAAGTTAACGAATGAGATGCAAATAGTAATTTAAGTTTAGGAATGTTTCTGTACCTGCTCCATCTCCAGTGAGCAGGAAAACAGCAGGGTTATAAAAACAACAGCATCAGACCATTTCAGCTCCCAAATAAGGTTGCCTACAGAAAGTCTGTTTTCTTTGGCAGTAGTAAACAGTATAACCACTGGATAATAATATGGCAAGTCAGTCTGTGTTCAAGAATGACAAAACACTTTATTGCCACTTTAACGTGGAAACAAATGAGAATGGATGCCTTAAGGTTGGTGTCAGACAGTATCTCTTAGTTAGTTGGCCATTGTGATCCTTGTAATGGTTGCAGGGCTTTACTAGTCTTCCAGCACCAAAGTAAAAACATTTTCTAGCAACAGTATACAGGTAGCCATCAACTTACAAGAGGTCATTTAGTGACCGTTCAAAGTTTGTTTGTTTGTTTATTGATTTGTTTATTTATTTACTTACTTACTTACTTACTTACTTACTTACTTACTTATTCAATTTATATACCGCCCTTCTCCGCAAGGACTCAGGGCAGTGAATAGCCAAAAACATAAAATACAAACAATATAAACGTTAAAAGACAATTTAAATAATTAAATAATTTGGCCAGACAATTTAAAAACCCAATTTAAAATCCCAATTAAAACACAATTAAACTGGCTTGCTGAAAAAAGAGGGTCTTCACTGCACGGCGAAAGGAGTGCAGGTCTGGGATCCTCCTTATCTCCAGGGGCAGCTCATTCCAGAGAGTCGGTGCTTCCACAGAGAATGCCCTCCCCCTGGGGGTCGCCAGCGGACACTTTCTGGCCGATAGCACCCCAAGGAGCCCCTCTCTGTGGGAGCGTTCAGGTCGGTGGGAGCCTGTTGGACGCAGAAGATGGTCCCGTAAATATCCAGGCCCTAAGCCATGGAGCTCTCTAAAGGTGGTAACCAATACCTTGAATCGCACCCGGAAGACCACCGGCAACCAGTGCAGCTCGCGCAGGAGAGGTGTCACATGGGAGCACCACGCCGCTTCCAAAACCACCCGTGCGGCCGCATTCTGGACCAGCTGGAGCCTCCGGGTGCGATTCAAGGGGAGCCCCATGTAGAGAGCGTTGCAGTAGTCCAGGTGGGAAATGACAAGGGCCTGAGTGACTGTGTGTAAGGCATCCCTAAAGTTACAACATCACTGAAAAAAGTGACATAACCATTTTTCACACTTACGATGGTTGTAGCATCCCCATAGTCACATGATCAAAGTTCAGATATTTATGACCTTTGCAGTGTCCTGGGGTCATGTGATCACCTTTTATGACCTTCTGGCAAGCCAAGTCAATGGGGAAACCGGATTCGCTTAATAACCATGTTACTAACTTAACAACTCCTGTGATTCACTTAACAACTGTGGCAAGAAAGGTCATAAAATGGGGCAAAACTCACTTAACAAATGTCTCGCTTAGCAACAAAAATTTTGGGCTCAATTGTGGTTCATGATTTGAGGACTACTTGTAACTAGGAAACGTCCCTAAATGTAAAATGTTTCCAATTAGTTAAGCAGATTCAAAATAATTTATAGGAGCCAAAGGTTTTACATTTCTTCAATCTTCAGTTAAAGCAACATTATCTTGATTTTATTTTACTGGAAGCTTTTCTTCTGATTTGTATTTTAATCTATTTTATATATTTCCTGGGGTTACTTTAGATCACAGATGTCAAACTTGGAATGTCACATTGCCGTCATGTGACATTTTGTGACTTTTTTTACCTTCATGGAACTGGGGTGGGCTTGGGCTGCGTGTGACGCATTCAGCCTGCGGGCGCCAGGTTGACACCCCTGCTTTAGATCCTGGATTTTATGAGCATGTGGGAATGAGTGGAGGAGCTTTAGATGGCCACATATATTACTTTGCTAAAATAACTGAAATGGCCAATCATTTCCAAGTAGATGGCAGCATTTAATTGACTTTTTGTTTACTCAAAAAGGAGGGCTGGATGCTTTTAATATTTGAATGGGAAACCAACAGGCAGCTAGAGAGTTTTAAAAAATCCAGAACAAATCAAGAAAATTCACCTGTACTGTTCCCAAGAAAATAATATGAACATGTGTATGAAATCAGTTTTAAAAAATGAGCATTTCTGAGTTTTTATCTCTCTACCCCAACCCATCTCTTTCATTCTGTATGGCTGTTGCAGCAGGGCCAGCTTAATTAGGCCCTATAATTCAAACTCAGATTGGGTAGTACCGGTGTATGCTATGCTGTGCATGTACCCTATATGTTATAACTGTTTAGTGGATTAATTTTGACATACCCTTATAATCCTAGATATTACTAGGATAGTCAATACCCAGAGGCCTTTGATGCCTTGCATCTAATCAGCGCCATAGGTAGCCTTAGCCAATATTGTTAAATGTAACAAATGTCACAGTCAGGCCGTGTTCTGTAAGTTACCCTTCAAAAAGCAGAAAGCAGTGCTGTATAATGGAAATCTAGGACATATACTAAGGAAGTTAAGACACGAGCTTATAAATGTTGCAAGAGAACTTTGTGATTAAGCTAACCTCTTCATTACCTTTCTTATGAAAGCAGGAAAGTGGGGTATTGTATTTTGCATTTAGTACCTGAATTGCAAGTAAAGTGGGAATAAAATATGCTGAATTATGAGGTTTAAATCTTACAGAAACTAGCACTGTAGTTATATATGAAGTTGTCTAATCACAATCAGTAGGGATGCTCGTAAGGTCTGGGAGGAACTCATCTTAAATTACAGTTGTAGGGGCAAGAGATATTATGCTGAGGGTTTTTTTGCACATAGAATCTTGATATATTTCATTTCTCTTCTGGGTATTCGTCTTAGGACATATTTGCAAATCACGAAGCAACATGAGATCTGAACATTTTTGTAATTGAAGTGTTTTTAGTATGTACTGAGTTGCTCCAATGGAGATATATGCTTTATCTGTTCTTTGTTTAATGCCTCTGAACTGCAATAATTTGCTTTAGATGAAAGTTCTTTTGTCCTTGGAATATACAAGCCTATATTTTTCTTTCAGCAAGGAAATTTAGTTCTTTTCTCTTTTTCAAAGTCTAGAGAAAATACCATAGATTTCTTTGAAATACCTCTTCATTAAAGATTTTAACGTGAATAAAACTTTGATTACAGAATGTTACACCAGATGCTTCAAAATCATGTGGTCCCTACAAACAGACTGCAGAGTTCAGTAAAAAAGAACAAACCACTTCAGTCAGAAGAATTGAAGTTCATAACCACGATACTATTGGTATAGCAACTATTCATACTTTTATACTTTTGTTTGTTGCAGCTAAAATCCCACGCACAATTAAATATCAATTGTGTATAAAGTAATGGACATAATACAAAGGACATCTACCAGGAAATGGATAGTGTTACTGATTTTGCTATTTATGTGTTGAAAACTGTTTGATGCTTATTGTAGGCATCTGGCATATTCTTCTCTAATTAGTTTTAGAGTATTATATTTGGTTTTCAACCCTTAGCCTTTGCTCCTCAAATATAATGATAATGGACTTTAGATCCACTTATTGGGGTATACAGATGCACACAGCCTAAAGAGAAGCTTTTATTAGCAAAGCTGGGTTCTGATCTTGGAATGTGAAATGTTAAGTTCATTTGCAAGAGCAGTTTTTTTGTTTTTGCCTGTTTAAAACATTCAACAAGAGTATCCTTTAAAACAAAATGAAAGATTCCTTGTTGGATGTTCTGAAACTCTGCAGCCAAATGAAACTTGGGGATTTGGACAGAATTAACTTCACATTTTAAAAAATTCACTCAAATGAGTAGGTGGGGAACTATCTGTGTATTTGGATTTAGTCTCTGCCATCTGCGTAGCAATTAAATATGAAATTTACAAAAGCACTGGAGTGACTTGGGAGTGTACATCTCATTGCCAGACACTTAAGGCAACACTTCCAATGTGATGATTACACTCGTCATCATTTAGCAATTAGCATTTTTAAAATGTCAAATGCTAAGTTTCTTACCAAGCAAAAGGTATGACCTCGTAAGCACTTCCGCTTTGAGAGTTTACCTGATCCTGACATATTTTTCACTAGGCAGAGTGATGTGCAGGAAAAGTAGCAGAAACAGGGTATGCTAGTGCATCTTAAATTAGATATTTTGTCTACTCTAGGCAAGTTGCCCACTTGGCAGATAGGATGTGATTAGATTCTTGTATTCAGTCAGTAGTAAGACATGATCCTCTCACTGCTTGTTATATGAGCAACATAGAAATATTAGTAGAAATGAGATAAATTCCTTAAACTCTGTATTTTCACAAAGAGTTAAAGCAAATTATTAGAATGGCTCCTTGGAAAAAAAATCAAGATTTAAATCTACTACAGGGATATTGGCCACAATATGAATTTAAGTTGTGTGTTAGAGGGAAAAAGCATCTAAGTGCTAGACTCATCATCTTGCGTGCACTTAAAAACTACGTATAGAACAGTAATAAGAAATATCAAATGTATTTGAATATACAGAAACATCAGTAGACACATTAAAAACGTAAGCACCTCTACCTATAGGGGAATAGCAAATTAGTAATTACTTTACAACAAAAATAAGTTGGACTCTACAAACCTAAAAATATATAACAAAATTATGCAATATATAGTATATCAAAGAAATTCATCAACTGGATGACACCAGAAATTACAAATCCCAATTCAGTTTATTAAAATTTAATAATTATTTCAAGCTCTTTCCCCCTCACCACCAGGCCTAGATAGTTTCTAAAGCTACTTCCAACATTTCCCAATTATTGGAGCAGAATATATTAGTTGATTTATTTAGAGAATGCAGAATCATCTAATCATTCAATTGCACCCATAATAAAATATTGTGAGCAGAAATCTATGTTTGGATAATCTTGATGGAGCTAAATGTTTCTAACTTAATTGGGCAGAATTTGAAGACGGAACATTGTTAATAGTCATGTGTTTTCTCTGATGGAAGATTCTCTTTTGGCTAGTGGAATGTCTTCTGCCTTATTTTTCTGAGAGGCCTCTGGAAGAAAGATAATTTTCAAGTGTGATCGATCCACTCAAGCATGTTGAAAAAATTTGTAGCTGCCATCTAATGTTCTGTTGTATATACTCATAAAATAATGGAAGCTCTGTCCATTTTGAAGGATGGGCAGCTTAGTATCCTCATTAAATGAGAAAAATCTTCATTGAAATGCTTCTTATCAATTCTTTTTCATTTGTAGGTATGATTGTAATTGGTCAGAATGGAAATATTGCTGTAGGAACATCTACAAATGGTGCAAATCACAAAATCCAGGGGTTTGTATAATTGTCTATAAATCTTGGTTCTATATATAAAATATGTTTTATTTAGTGTGATGCAAATATTTTACAACAATGTGTTTATCAACTGTTTTGTAACAGGTATCACTTTTATTTGGTGGTGTAAGCTAGAGGTTGGGTTTTTCCTATGTTGTCATCTTTTATTTACTTCTTAATAACATATTTATTTTAGTAGTGACTGTTTTGAGTAAAACTGCTATTCCCTAATGATGAACAAGTACTTGAGATAAACATCTCCGGTTCTCAAGCCTTGAGATTGTTAGAACAGCATGACCATAGAAATGTTACAATGTTTTTAACCGTAGACCACCTTAATATTCTTTTTCTTCAAGTATATATATTTAAAACTTATTTTATGACAGTTGGGTTTGAAATAGGAGTGTACTGCTGTCAAAATTTGGTATTGTTATTGTAAAACAAATTGTATGATATAGTCAGATGATGATACATTATTTATTTATTTATAAAATTTATTGGCCACCCCTCTTACAGTAGGTAACTCTGGGCAGTTTACAGTTACATAGAAGCTAAAACATGAAGTTAAAATCAAACCTTATAGCCAAAGACACATGGGGAGGGTGTGGGGGGAGGTGGGATCTGTTGTTGTTGTTGTTATTAATTATTATTATTATTATTATTATTTTATTTATATACCGCCCTTCTCCCGAAGGACTCAGGGTGGTGCACAGCCAA
>JANHZT010001986.1:37931-50407 GCA_032468215.1 Stegonotus admiraltiensis | reverse complement strand
CTCTTTCTCTCCCCCCTCTTTCTCATTCTCTCTCTCTCCCCCACTCTTTCTCTCTCATTCTCTCTCCCCTTTCTCTCTCTTCCCCATTCTCTCTCATTCTCTCTCCCCCACTCTTTCTCTCACTTTCTCTCCCCCTCTTTATCTTTCTCTCTCCCACTCTTTCTCTCTCATTCTCTCTCTCCCCCCTTTCTATCTCCCCCACTCTCTCTGTCATTTTGATTCTCTCTCTGATTCTCTTTCATTTTGTCTCTCTCATTCTCTCTCTCATTCTCTCTCTCTCTTTCATTCTTTCTCTCTTTCTTTCTCTGTCTCATTCTGATTCTCTCTCTTGCATTCTCTCTATCTTTCATCTCATGAGACAGCCAGTGTCTTGGGGCTGAGAGGAAGTCAAGCATCTCCCTGACAGACCGAGGTGCGCAGAGCACCAACAAGGGCCAGAAGAAGTGTGGGAGCAAAGCACTACTTGAACTTGAACAGCATGAGCATTCGCCTTGGTATATTTGCACCAGCCGGTGGCACAAGGCAGCCCTCATCTCCTGCTGCTTGGGACTTGGAGCGGTAAATGGTGACTGGTCCAGGGAGCAGCCGGATTTTGCTCTCCATTGCAGATGCCAGATCGGCCCCCTGCAAGCTCTCGTCTCTCGAGTGCTCCCTGAAGCGGTGCTGGAAACTTTGGTTGGGCTTGAGAGATGAGAGCTTGCAGGGGGCCAATCTGGTGTCTGCAATGGAGAGCAAAATCCAGCTTCTTCTCTCTGCTGTAAGTGCGGCATCAGGATTCCACCTTGGTCTATTTGCGGCACAAGGCAGCCCTCGTTTCCTGCCGCTTGGGACTCAGAGCGGTAAACAGCATCTAGTTCGGGGAGCAGCCGGATTTTGCTCTCCATTGCAGACACCAGATCGGCCTCCTGCAAGCTCTCGTCTCTCGAGGAGCCTGACCAAAGTTTCCAGCACCGTTTCAGGGAGCGCTCCTCAAGAGATGAGAGCTTGCAGGGGGCCGATCTGGCATCCGCAATGGAGACCAAAATCCGGCTGCTCCCCGGACCAGACACCATTTACTGCTCCAAGACCCAAGAGGCAGGAAATAAGGGCTACCTTGCGCCACTGGCTGGCGCAAATATACCGAGGCAGAATGCTGTTGCCGTGCAAATGAAAGTAGTGCTTCACTCGCGCAGTTTCCAGCCATTGCAAATGCCGCTTTTTCCCGCTTGTGCCGCCCCCTCCCCCACCGCCAGAACAGCACCATTCATTCCGGACGGTGAGGGCTGCGCTCCTTTTTCTGTATTGCACCAGCTGCAAAAATACAAAAATTTCTCCGCAGACCACCAAAATTTTCTTGCGGACCACTGGTGACCACTGTTCTAGATCACCAGCTAGACACATAAATTTCAGGGGCTAATTTAATTGATGAATTTGGTTTTCTGAAGGGACTAAAATCTTTAGATTTCTTAGGCTGGCTAAAGAATCAACTAAGAAAAGATAATCAAAAACATACTTTGCAGCTGAGACAAATAGAGTGAATAAATCGTTCACACTCTTAGGCCCAACACTGTATTGACTACAGAAAGACTATATCAGCATTTTTTCTCATGCCATTGGATTTTATAAATTTAGTCATTGGATTTTATAAATTTAGTTGTGAATGCCTTCTGTAATATCTTTAAATATTACATATGTAAACCAGGAGCATTTTTACTACATTTTTGAACAACGGATTCTATTAAATAATTTCAATGTAATAATTTTACCAGTAGTAACATTGTTGTTATTTATGCAACAACTTAAATCAGGGATAATGGGGTGGGTTGCTGGGGCACATTTAGAATACTGAAAGTATGTCATACGGTAGCCTATTCATCAGACACCTACTATTCACAAATACCTTTTGGCAAATAGCCATTCCTCATGGTTGGCTCCCAATGCTTCACATTATCTAGGGACATGAATCCAGAGCAGAAAAAATACTTAGGTGTTTGGCTTGCACCTGCCACATTCCTAAACACCATTTAGAAAGAATCCACATTTTTTTTCCTGCGTCCACAGCAGCTTTATTTTGCAGACATGGAAAAATACATGTTTGAGTTAAAGGAGGCAGAAATAGGAGAGAAGAAAATCATTGTACCCTGAGATCATTTCCTTAATGTCTTCTTATCTCCAACACATATTTCCATGGGACTATCTGGCTGCTTTGCAAGCCAGGAAAAGACACCCCTTCTTCAAAAGAAGTATTGACAAGTACATCAAGTGTGCCCACAGCACTTCCAAAGATCTTTTTCATTTCATGGGTGTACATTACCTATATCATCCAACATGACCTGTTTTTGATTAGCCACTATTATATTCAAAACATGCCAATAGAGTTGTTCTTTAAGATAAACATGATAGACTGCTTGTGCTTCACAGTATGACAACTTATTTATAATTTTAAAATAATTTTTAAAATTAACTTAGGGGTTTCTTGGCAGGTATTTCTGATGATGTATTTATAATGGACTCATGACCACAAACACAAAGATGCTTATTCCTTATCAAATACTTTTCCAACAGCATCCATCATTAGAAGCATTCTTCTCAAAGCCCACTATTTCAGCACCACTAAGGCAGAAAGAAAGTCACTTACAGTAGTAAGAAAAGGCCAGAAAGAATTTAATTGAAAATACACAAGTAAAAAGGGCAACACGTTTTAAACAAAAGATCTTAAAGAAAATGACTTGGCATTTAAAACTTTGGAAAGAGAACAACAACAACAAAAAAGCAAATGGAGAAAACTATTAGAAGAAAGTAGACGAAGCAAAATCAGAGTAAAAAAGGAGTGTGCTTTGAAGATTAGAAGCTTAAGACTACTGCTGAATACTGCCCCAGGTAGTGGAAGGCAATATTGGACACAGCTATTGCGAAGAGAGTGGGATATACTACAAATGGCAAAGACAGTCTGAACTTATCTCCACTCAGAATCTCAATGCTTCAGAATCTCAGTGCTCCAGAATCTTAAGCATTTTATGGATTGAAATTTAAAATCTCAAATATTTTATTGCTAGCATTAAAGACTTCTCAATACGCAGACTCCAGTATCCCAGAAATATCAATAAAGTGAAATACAGTTCTGGCCCCTTCTAGCTATAAAAGGGAAGATTTTCTCCCTTCCTGCAAATGTATTCCTTTTCAAATGTATGAAACATTTGGTTTGGCAATTCAGAAAGTGCTGAGACATACAAAAAGTACAAAAGGTTCAAGTGAGTAATTCATTCAGCAGAGGATTATAGAACAGCTGTGAAAGTATAGATTTGAGTTACAAAAAGAACATTCCATTTTAACGCAAACAATTGTTCTCTAAAGTGACTAGTGTCTGGGTTTATAATTCAGACTTTAAGCACAAGTCTCTACTCAAGAGACTTTATTTTTCCCCATCACAGTTTGTTTCAAATAGAATTTCTTCTAAATTTTCTTCCTTAAGAAATAAGATTATACCCCTATGCTGCTCTTTTACAAGATCCATAAGCAGACATTTGCCGTTTTATTGTTAATTAAAATTAACATAATAACTTCATGTTGCTAATGGCATGTAGAATAGCAGTAATATTGGGCCAAAGTTTGTTGTAATAAAAATACAAAATGCAGTACATACATGTTAGAAAGCATTTGCAGCAAAAAGAAACACCATATATCAACAATAAATTATCTGGAACTGCACACGCAGCAAATTAATGATATATGTGTCCATTGATGTAAGATTTCAGACTGAACTATCAGATAAAACAACACAATCACAATTTAGAACTGAAATCCTAATGTGTTAATTCATATTACACACATTATATGTGAGAATAAAAATAATCTTCAGGTTATTGGTGTTACATTAAAGGCGCAAACAGGCCATCATAAAGCACATAATACCTTCGGGCCGTGTTGTCAGGCACGCATCACATTTTTTCACAGAAGGCTTGTTTATTAGAGTACAGAGTATGCAGGTCCACTCCTCTTCTGACTTCTGAGCAACTTCTCTAGAACAAGATTCCCTGTTGAATGGCCAGCCACTTAAACTACTTCTTCTTGGCTGTCTACTGTGGGATGAAGGAAGGAGAAATTTACTGCCAGATAGATTCAGTTGGTTGAACAACCATATTCAGTGAATGGTCCTTAATGGTTCAATGCCACATGGAAAGAAATATGCAGTGTACTTGAGGTTCTGTCCTGAGCCTGGTGATTGTCAACATTTTTATAATTACTTATATGAGTGACTATAAGGGATGTCTCAGGGAAAGACTCAAGGTTCGGAAGGATTTTGATAGCCTTGAAAAATAGGCCTTTCCCAATAAATACAGTTATATTTTGCCCTATGTATGATTTGGCCATTTGTAAGAAAAATGGTCTGCTGCTAAGTTCACCAGCTTGGATATTCAGTTAAAGGAACTGGACTAGTGTTATTCCTTAGAGCTCACTTGATTTTCTTTACGGGAAAAAAATCCAGAAC
The DNA here is from genome assembly GCA_032468215.1 of Stegonotus admiraltiensis. Classification (NCBI taxonomy): domain Eukaryota; kingdom Metazoa; phylum Chordata; class Lepidosauria; order Squamata; family Colubridae; genus Stegonotus; species Stegonotus admiraltiensis. The sequence continues at coordinate 45,939 of JANHZT010001986.1, read as the reverse complement.
TTGCATTATCAAAATTTATGACTCTATCTTGGCAAATGGAGAATTGTCTACTGCTCTACAAATTATGCACTGAAAACAAATTCATTTTGTGTCTAATCACACTTGGCCAATATAGAATTCTATTCTATTCTGTTCTGTTCCATTCCTATTCCATCCAGTTGTAATGGTTCAATATAAGCTGCTGGGATTTCACTGGTTGAGCAGACAACTCAAGTAATATGGGAAGAGGAAGAGGAAGAAGAACAAGAAAAAAAAAATCCCCCTCAAAATTCAAACATTAAATTGTACTGATATAAATTGTGAAATGCTTTTAAAGGTAATGAGGTAGTCCTTGACGTACAACCACAATTGAAGCTCCAAATTTCTGTTGCTAAGCAAGACAGTTAAGTTTTGCCCCATTTTACAAACTTTCATGCCACAGTTCTTAAGTGAATCACTGTGGCTGTTAAATTAGTAACACAGTTAAGTGAATCTGGTTTCCCCATTGACTTTGCTTGTCAGAAGGTTGCAAAAGGTGATCACACGACCCAGGAACACTTGGAGTCAGTTGCCAAGGGTTTGAATTTTGATCACATGAACATGAGGATGCTGCAACAGTCATAACTGTGAAAAACGGTCCTAAGTCATTTTTTCAGTGCCATTATAACTCTGAACGGTCACTAAGTGAATTACCTGTAAAGACTTACCTCAAATACCCAGGCTGAGGTTTGTCATTTTGGCACTGTGAGCAGAAATAGGTCATTCTGTTGTTCTCTCCTAATCGACATACTGTGATCTTTCCACTGCATTGGGGGCAAGTGGGGCGTTTATACACTCTGTAGTGTTTACTTATTGCCAGTCCCATCTTGCAACACTGGAACAGACAATTATTATTTATGTGTCTTCAAAAGCCAAAGATGCAGTTCACCTCAAATCATATTTGTCTTGTAATAACTGGAAAGAATTTACAAATAAATTGAAAAACTTTCTTCTATTTGTAAGTGCATTGGACAAAATAAATAAATAATTTAATCTTTTCTTTTTCTCTTTCAGGGGAAGAGGTTCTCTAGTGATATCTCTCAGCTGCATTCAAATCCTGTAAACATTGTCCAGGAGATGATGGGTTAAGCATTTCTTAACGCATCATCTCATTAGCATTTCTCCAATTAACCAAATTTAATAGAACATGTGCAGCCTGCAAAGGTTTTTAAAAATTACGTTTCTCTGCTCTAATAAAAGTTCAAACATAAAACATCATATTAGAATCCTTTATCTGGAAGTGCAAACTTTTCTTCAGAAAGATAATTTTTGATTATTTGGAATATTTTATCATAGGATTCTTCTCTCTGGTATCCAAAGACATAGTCCCAAAAAGGCTATTTTCACTATTATTTAATGTATAAGTTCACATATTTTTAAAACAGGATTGTATTTAACAATGTACAAGGAACAAAAAAAATCCTTTTATCAGTTGATGGAATAATGCAAAAAAAATTAAGTAACAGTTACTTTAAGGCTGCATATTCAGCTTGTATTTTTTTTCTTTTTGCCAAACTATTAGAAAAGAATTTTTTTCCTACCTTATAAAAGAGAAGTGAGAAATCCCGAGTCATTTTCACCAAATGGCATAGTTGCTCATCTGTTAATTGACAAACCTATAATTTGGAACATTGGTTTTAAAAAGTACAGTGAAGCTTGGGTTCTTTGCTTTATAAAGTGTCTTTCATTAAGGAGATTTTGATGACCAGATGATACACGAACCAAACTTAACAATACAGGAAACACTGACAATAACAAGCCTATTTGGATTTTAATACAGCAATCCTATACATGAAACTAACCTTTGAACCACTACGTATAGAATTGCTCTATTAATATGATTAAAGCTTCATTTATGGAAGTTTTTTTGCAGCTATGCAGTAAGTACTAGACATCCACTATTGACTCATCATTATGGAAAATATAACTGACTCTCTCGTATGATACTCACATTTGTTTGTATTTTAACATTTTCTTATGAAAATCACTGGTCAAAGACCATATGATTTTGATTCTGAATATAAATGATCTATTGGGATTATCTATGGAAGGTAAGGTTTCAATGAATTCCTTATGGAAACATTTTATTTACAATGTAGTATAACAAGTCATTGTGCACTTTACAATTTTCTTTTAAGAGTTCAAGACCTAAATCATAATAAGTAAAATGTAAAATACAACTGAAAGCAGCTAGAAATATTTTACATACTTTAACAATTGGGTGTAGACCACTGTCATAAAGTGCTTCATTCTTTATGATATTTCCCACTCCAGGTAGGATTGCCTGATCAAGCAATACATCACATAACATACGGCCCTTTTGCTTCTTAATCTCACTTTCTGCTCTTTGGAAGCTAAATTTTGTACTGCAGACATCTAGATCTCCAAGCATTCTAATTTTTTTTTCACATTCAACTGTGTTTCTGCAGGATTAAAAATAAAAATGATTGTCAGATCAAAACTGCCCAGAAGGCAAACTCTGTCTAAAATATAATATCCTATGAGGACTAACCACCACTTTATCCCAAGGCCTCAGAGAACAGCCAAATTTTCACTGACTTTCTTAATGTTATCAGATAATACCTGCACGGGTCTTTGGATGGATGCCATTCCAGAGGCCAGGATTGCAACAGCAAAGGCAGGCTTTCTGAGTGCTAATAAATGATTCTGTTTTAAAGGATCTGAAGCATACTTACTCTGCCCGACTTCACTGGCCAGGCATAAACAGTGGTTGCTTAATTGCACCACACCGGTGTAACACTGTATACCCATCACTGCCTGCAGCACTGCATTCTGGACTAGCAGTAGCTTCCAAAAGGTCTTCATGGGCAAGCTATGCAAAGCACATTCCAAGAGCCCATTGTGAGATGACTAGAGAATAAGTGTCTGTCTGAAGAATCTTAACAGGTAGACTACATAAGTTTCTGTGGTGCTTCAACCACAACATCAAGCTGGAGCTATGAATCCAAAATGACTCCATGGGGCTCATACCAGGCCCAAGTGGAGAAGTATAAACCAATTCAAGATTAAAGAAAGTCCCTGGAAACAGTCGTACAAATTGCCAGAGCCACTCTGCGTTGGCAGAACACAAACTGACAGATAACATCCCTTTGTGGTTTTATGAAAACATTAAAGAATTAAGAAGTACATATGGAAATTGTAAAAATGATTAAAACTATCAAAACCAAGCTGAATTGAGGAGAAAGCAGCAAGAGCCTTGAACTAAAATAGGAGGCGGGTGGAGGGGAATGATTACTTTTTGTTTGTTTTAGCTTTTACCTTCTGGACCAGATAATGAAAAATGGGTCAAGAGGACAAGATTTAGCAAAGACTTAGCTGTTCTCAGAACAGATGATCTCTCAATCATAGAATAGCTAAATTTCAAGATAATTCAACAAACAATGGTTTATCAGTAATAATACGATTATCTGGGCCTTGGATTCTCACAGCTTTCCTGTTTTCCCTCCTTTGTTGGAACCACAGAGAAATCAGTTTTAGCTCTTGTTTTCAATTAAGAATAATGCCTAAAGCAGAAATCATGGCATATGTAAATATATAAGCTGTGGTAAATTAAAAATAATTAACCCCATAAAACATAACAGGATATAAGTGAATGGGACTTACTCCCAAGTATGCTTGCAAAGAACTCAGTAGGAATGATTTCTTAACAAGCATGATCAAGAGCAAGCTGTTAATCAACATATAGGGGATTTAGAGAGACACAGAAGTAAGGCATGCATCTATAAAGAATGTTTGCCACCTGCTCATTTTTATAATACTCATGCTAAATATTAATAGCTTAAACAAAATCTCTGCTGGCTGATTTTTAGGTGCATTTTTAATCAAACATGTTTTAAAAATCAATTACTCCAACTTTTTTATGAATACAACACTAGAGCTTAATACATACAAACATTTATGAGTAAAAGGGGATTGTAACTTATGATAGAGATTGCCAAGTATGAATCAAGGGAGTGGCTTTTTGTCATTAAATATACAATTTAAACATGCACTGGGATTTTAAAAACCTCTTTTCTCCATCCAGTCACTATCAATCTATATAAAGCAAATGAAGTGAACTACTAGAATTAAGCATATTTTCAGTAGATTTAAGCAAGCTCCCCACTGTAGACTTAGAATGGTAATATTTTCCTTCCTGCATGAAAGATATTCCAGTAAAACATACGTTGCTTTACCTAAGCTCTACAGTTGCATCGTAGAAACAAATCAAATCAGTAGTAAATTGTATTTCTAAGGCTGTTAGTGCTACACTTCTGTTTTGGCTTGCATCTGGATTTATACGCAAAGAACCATTCATGCCAAAGTGGATCCTAGAAGAGAAATGTATTTTAAAATATATCTTATTCAGAACTACTTCTAGCTTTATGACTACTCAAATAAAATGATAATCATAAATTATCCCGGTTGTGATTAATAGCATGCTATAATTGTTGGTCTAATTTCATGTCATCTTCAGCCTAATACCGCCACCGCCACACACTCTCTCTCTCTCTCTCTCTCTCTCTCTCTTAACTACTTTTAAAAAGAGATGTCTGATTTTTTTCTTTTTAAATGGAGTGATAGTACGGAACAGAATGTGACCATTAGATCCCAAACACTAAAGTATCGTCAATATTGGCATGTGATTCAACAAATCATGCCTGCAAGAATGTGTCTGAAAAGTCACTTCGTGTGAGATATGTGACCCTATAAATTTGAGACATAAATAATAAAAGGACAATAACTATTCTTAATATCAATCTTATCTTAGCTCTAGAAATTGTTTGTTTGGTTTAAGCTAATTCATATGAATATCTAAGTGTGGGACAGCTAAACTAAAAAATTATTTACTGGAAGATTTAAACATTCACATATGATTTTAGTGGGGTCTAAAATACAATGGGTTTGTTTGGTTCATGACCCACAAAATGGCAGAGGAAGCATCTATTTGCTTACTGTAGAACTGCAATTTTATGCTAAGTCATATTCATAGTTATGAAGTTCGTAGTCTTTAGTATAGCTGGTATGATCAAATGTTTACTTTGTATCTGGGCAAGAAGAATAAAATTTTCTGAGAAGAATAAATAAATCACAATAATTCCTTTGAATTATACAAGGTAAGAATATATCTTTCTCACCTTAAGGCTTTCTCTCCAAAGAATATGAAAAGTTCTTTCCCCAAAGTTTCCACGCCACAGTACACACATCCATTAATTACCTTTAAGAAACGTTGGCACAAATTCTTATTTCCAGTAATCTAAACAGTTTGAAAATATTAACAAAATAAATGTTAGGAAAGAAGTTTAAACTTTGGTTTCACATTTATCCATTTATGAGACATAATTCATTACAGGAATTCTCAATATACGACAACAATTGAGCCCAAACTTTTTGTTGCTAAGCAAGGCAGTTGTTACTTGAGTTGTGCCTTATTCCATGACCTCTTTTCTCACAATTATTAAGTAAATAATAATTAAGTTAAGTGAATCATACAGTCACTAAGTGAATCTGGCTTCCCCCTTTGATTTTTCTTGTCAGACGCTGACTGGAAGGTTAGAAATAGTGATCCCATGAACTCAGGACAGTGCAACTGTCATATACCATATTTTTCGGACTGTAAGATGCTCCAGACTATAAGACACACCTAAGCTTTTGGGGAGGAAAACAAGAAAAAAAAATCTGCCTCTGCCTCCCAGCAATTTGCCTCCTTGCAGAAAACAGCAAACAACCTGGTCAGCTTCAGCACAGCCCGATTTAGCACGAGCAACTGATTGGCGGTTAGATTGGCCTCCTGGAATACCGCCTATCAGCTGTTCCAGGCTGTAGCAATTGCCTCTGCCACCTATCGCCGCCTCCACGCACTCCATTTTAGGCCTCTGCGTGTCCCATTTTTGGCCTGTCTGAGGCAGCGGGGACACCGTCTATCCCCACCGCCTGGAAGGGGCTGAAAATGGGGCATGTGGAAGCCAAAAACGGGATGCAGGGAGGCTGAAAATGGGGCGCGCGGAGGTGGCAGCAATCCCCGCAGCCTGGAACAACTGATAGGCAGTGTTCCAGGAGGCCAAGGCTGAAGGGTGGGGGCTGGCAGATGGGCGTGGCTTCAGCAACATTCGCTCTATAAGGCGCACAGACATTTCCATCCACTTTTGGGGGGGGAGTGTGTTTTATAAACTGAAAAATACGGTACATGCCAGTTGCCAAGCACCCAAATTTTGATCACATGACCATGGGGATGCTGCAACAGTCGTGTGAAAAAATGGTCACAAATCACTTTTTTCAGTGGTGTTGTAACTTTGAACAGTTACTGAATGGTTGCCTAAGTCTGAGTCAGTACAAAACAACGCTGACAAAATAGTTGATGTTTTCTTTGTCAATTCCTATTCCACCTTGGCCGCATCTATTCTAAGTCATTGCCAAAATGTTTGGTTTGCTTCTCTGGTTTTGCTGCCATTACTTTTCAATACATCATAGCTATCATCGAAAACACCATCCAGTGCTTTACAGCAGGAATCCAAAAGGTCGCACTGAAACTCTGCTTAAGCTCCGCTTGGCTGGCATGTATCCCTTCTTCCATATCCCATTTGGGTATCACCCAAGTTAAAATAATTAACATTATAATAATTAAGAACTACAAAACATATGGAAAGACTTCAGGGCAGAATAGGCCCAATGGAGCTAAAAACAGACCTCATTATGGCTGTATAATTATTTCTATCCAAGAAAGCAGGAATAACTGAAGCTGGCTAGCTTTTGAGGAACAGGATTTCATGCTTGGCAAGAGAGGCAGTGACTGAATATAGAGACTTGGCAAACAAGTGCAAATTTGTCTCCTCTTTTTCCTTCAAATGAAAGAGCTGGGGGTCTGCTGACCTGTCATCTACCTAGTTGGAAGCCTGGAGACATGTTGATGTCAATATTATGTCTGCTATTTAAAAAATTCCAGTGATGGCTGCAAATGATTTTGGCATATCATAGGAATTGCTGAGGTCAAAGCATGAGTGTGTTGTAAGTGCAAGTGATGAAAGAGCCACAGTATTCATAATATCATTCAATATAGATTCTATAATATCGAATAGTCTGTCTTTTATGTTCATCAGGTGAGGCTCTCCTATGCCAGTATCATGTTATTTTCGTGTAATCTAAGAACAAGACCTTTTCGATTGTGATGCCCACTCTGTGGAAAATTTTCATGTGGGAACCAAATTCAAATTATGCAGAATCTGAAAACTAATGTCCTACTTATAAACACTGGCTATTGTTTTATGTGACTACTGTGTAGAAGATGTATATTTGATATTGTATCCTATAGAGATATATGGCTTGAAAGGTGACTCATTAATACATTAATAAATAACAAGTTTTGATAAAAGTGCTAACATAAATGCTATTCACAGCTATGCTCATAGTTTAGAAGCTGGATATCAATGAATATTCCAGTTTTGGAATTGTTAAAGAGACCATATTTAAATACTATTCTCAAGTGTTGTAGTTCTATGTCTGAGACAAGGAAAAAAATATTTTTCCCAAGCAATTCAGACAGAAAACTCCAAGAAAATATATGGAACTTGAGGATACTTTCAGATGCAATACAGATTCTACGTTATTATTTCATAATCTATTTTTATAGTTGAATACCTATATAAATATGTAAACATAGCTTGATAATGAACTATATTAATATTTATTTGCTAACTGCCTATGAAACTCATAAACATAGGAGAAAGGAAAAGAAATGTATCCATTCACTCAGAGCAATTGACATTATTGACAGAGTGTCTAAAAACTCAAATAACTAAATAATACTGCTTATTTAAGTTTTAGGTTGATTTTAAGGGACTATAGTGAAAGTTTGTTTTCTAATATCGCTGGCTATTGGGGGCGAGTCATTGGCCCCCACGGAGAGGGCTCGCAACTTATTTATTTATTTATTTATTTATTAATTCAATTTATATACCGCCCTTCTCCGACAGGACTCAGGGCGGTGAACAGC
>JANHZT010001986.1:15225-28429 GCA_032468215.1 Stegonotus admiraltiensis | reverse complement strand
CAAAGCAAAGCAAAGCAAAGCAAAGCAAAGCAAAGCAAAGCAAAGCAAAGCAAAGCAAAGCTGGCTGAGGAATTCTGGGAGTTGAAGTCCACAAGTCTTAAAGTTGCCAAGGTTGGAGACCCCTGGTCTAGCTTGTCTATCTTTTAGAAAATGCTTCTATTTTTGGTTCACAGAAAAGTTTTATGTTTCAGAACTTTATGTTCTTTTTTTAGACATTGAAGGGGTGCTTATTTATCTGCTATCTAACAAAAAAGCTAAATTGAACCATTTAAATAAATAGGAGATAAAACATATCTCTCTCCTAAAATAGGAGATAAAGATCTATAATTCATTGTTATCAATCCAAGTAGTCTGAATTGTAGCCCTCAAGAAATAAAAATTTGGGGAATTTTTAAAATAATTTGTATGATATGGCACCTACAGCTAAGCAGGTGAGTTGGCTGGCTTGCTGTGTATCAACTGTACCAAACAATAATTTTCAAACAGTGAATGTTGATTAAAATTAGTCTTTGTTTCCTGACAAAAAGATGTCTAGTAAAGTTCAAGAGGTGTCATTATTAATGATAGTCTCGCTTAACAGATTCATTAACAGTCTAAAAGAGAGATTAGGTCCTGTAAAATCTGTTAAATTGGTATAGTCTTAGAGAAGTAAGGCCCAAATTCCAGAGGAATAGGATGAGTCCAAAATACATTTTTGTAGTATTAACTATTGTTCTCTTAAACATCATGTATGTCCAAATATTGCTAATATCTAGCAATTCAAATATATTTGCCATTCAGAAAAGTATATGATCTAGTGCACCAACCCTATACAGGTAGTCATGTAGTTCATTTAATAACTGTTCAAAGTTACAAAGGCACTGAAAAAAGTGACTTATGACCATTTTTCACACTTATGACCATTGCAGCATCTCCAGGATAATGTGATTTACATTTGGATGCTTGACAGCTGATTCACTTTTATGATGGTTGCAGCCATATGATCCCCTTTTACAACCTTTTGACAAAGTCAATGTGGAAACTAGTTTCACTTAACAACTGTGTTACTAATGTAAAAGCTGCAGTGATTCACTTAATAAATATGGTGAGAAAAGTTGTAAAATTGGGCAAAATTCACTTAACAAATTTCTCACTAAGCAACAAATTTGGGCTCAGTTGTGGTTGTAAAATGAGGACTACCTGCATTATCTTTTGTGTAAATTTGGCGCTCCAAAGTCTTTGATTTCTCCGCTTTTATTTCACAACAGAAACAGATATAGTTCCCCTTGTGAAATAATTGGAGACAAACCTGTAGACAATAAGGGGTTTTTTTGTGCACAGAATCAAGCAAAGTGCTAAAAATCAGAGGATGTGATATTCTATGAATTGCTATATCTTCCCCCGCCACTCCAAAAAATATTTATCAAAACAATAAAGGCATGCACAATTTATGTTATATCATTAAATCCTTTCCGGCATCTGTCTATAGCTAGCTAACTAGCTAGCTAGCTAGCTATCCAGCTAGCTGTATCTAACTATCTAATTATAAATGTCCTTTACTTAAAGGGAAAATGCCCTATTCATTCAGTTCAACCAAGTTATTATTCCTAGGTCGTGCAATTATGGCCTTAATTATTTAATGTCAAAAAAGCAGAATGTCAGAAAAGCATTAAATATGAACTTTATTGGGAAGCTTGTAAGAAACAAATGCAGAGTGGGGATTTTTATTTTTTTCAGTCCTTTGCCTCAACTAGAGTTGTAAATTTTTGGCAGCTATGAAATTCAGACTTATGCATTCTTTAAGATGCAATTGAAAGTTTCCTGACTGCTTCACGATTATATTCCCAATTATATGAAATATGGAAGTCTCAGGTTCACAATGACTGATAATGTGATAGTGAAGATTTTGTCTATCTGTATGTATGTGGGTGTTTAACATTCATTATATAATAGTCATATTTTTAAAGTAGATTCTATGCAAGGGAAAAATCATGCCACCAAACTGTGGTATATTGCTGTTATACAGTAACATGCAATGTCTGTCTTTTGTTCAGATAACAAATATCTACATTCTCCAGAGTGAACTAACATTCAAGCATGAATGTGTGGTAAACTTGGAAGCAAACAGTGGCTTTTATTTTTATTTTTTTAAAACACAAGTGCAAAATAATGCAGCAGCACCATCAAGAGGAGATTAAAATTATAGCATGGCCTATGGAAAAAACTATGGAAACCATGGGAAAGTGAAAATACGATGATATTTAGTAACCAAGATATTCATCAAAAAGGGAAAAACTAAAAAAACCCCAAAGTATCAGTGACCTTGCCAAGAGAAATGGCATAAGGTAAACTGAATTAATGATGCCAGCAAGTATTGATTGTTAAATCAGAGTGACTGACACCAAATGAATTATATACAGAATGGGATGGGTGTAATTTGTGTAGTTTAAGACTTTGGTGGAAGCTCATAAACTAGATAATGGTAGTGGTACTGCAGTTCTGTTAGTTTTACCTTTCTCAAACACTAATTTCTTACTTCTTATTTAAATGCCAGATATTTATCAAATTATAAATATTATATAAATGTCTATCCAACTTATGCAGATACTTGCAGAAAACTGGACCCATACGATTATATACATTCCTGTCATACAATGTACCAGCACTAAAGTTCTACAGATTCAATATAATAATGGAATCATAGAACTGGAACAGGTTATTATGCAGTGAATCAAATTGCTTACTCCATGAAGGATATCAGATTAAATTATCCTTGGGTATAGATTAAATTATCCTTGGGTAATGTCTGTCCAGCCTCTGCTTTGAACACATCTAGCAAAATAATGGCCCCTTCTGATCTAAATAATTGATTCTGCTTTCAAACTGTTCTGGATAGTCCACCAGAATATGCTTTTCTGAAATTTAAGATCATGATTCTTTATTTTAGGAGAAATTCATATCTGTTACCTTGAATCAGGCAGTAAATCTAACTGTAGCTTTCTAAACTGAGTCATGTTTAATCATACAATCTTAAATTTCCAGTTCTTAAATACTTGCATTGATACTGATGGATTTCATAATAGTGAAGAATGATCGGTATGATTTTCCAAGAGCTGTTCCTAATTGTAGCTGCCAGCTATAATACTAATTAAACAGTACTTTTCATCCAATTAAAAGTAAGTTTTAATAGTCTCACTTCTCCACAGTCTACTGACCACAAGGGGAAATGGGGTATAGGTAATAAATTAAGAATTTTCTTCTCTGGTTCCTCTTTAAATCTTAGGCTGCTTGCTCTTTTTCTGTGAGACTTCTTGCTTATTGACTACTTTATCTGTTGGTTGTATCATTGGCTCCACTATGCTCAAGCTAGAAACTTACTGATCTGGAACATACTTGGAACACTTTCCAGTATTAATGTCATTAAGTAAGATATTAACAAGGAAATATCAGATCTAAAAATCAGCCTGATAGATGCACGACAGGAGAGCGCTTTAGCATTTTATGAAACATTTAAAAAATTGCTTGTCTGCTTGTTTTATTTATTTATGATATATCATTCTTATCTTTCAGAACTTCAAACATACATTCCTTCCTCCAATGTTGAGTCCACATAGAAACCCAACCTCACCAGAAGGTTTTTCTTGTTTACAAATTATTCCAGCACTTTGGAGACTAACAATCATTTAAAAATGGAAAATAGTCATATATATATCTATAAAGGGAAGAGTAATCATGATATTTCAAATGTTAAACTCCAACTCACATCTGATCCTGTCAGGCCTCAGATGGCTATTAGCATCCTATCAAAATGTGGCCTTCCTCATGCCTTTTTGGAACACCACACATTTTCCAAATTTGCAGTTTTGCTAGAGAAAAAACTCTTCAAAGAGAAGCTATGTCTTTTAAGTAAATAAAGGTGGACTGACTTTAGATGTCACACAGGTTCCCTTCACTTTATGCAAATTTGCTTTATGCAAATTAAATATGGCAATTGATTATTTCATCCAATAATTCTGTGTGGGTGTGCGTGAACATACATGCAAAACAGTCTGGAAACCTGTCAAGACTTCTTCCACAAAAAATCACTTGAATATGTTGAATATTTTTCTTACAGAATCACTTTTCTGCCCTCACTATCCTTATTTACTGTGGTTGTGTCAATTGTATATCCTCTTTTCCATATCTGAACCTGTAATAGCCATGGTATCAAAATGGCATCAACATTTTGTGTAACACCCATACTTAAAAAAGAAAAGGATCTCTCTAATCATGACTTTGGTGAAGGAACCTCACCCTAGGATGAGCTTCTATTGAAAGCTGAGCAAAAAAATCATAGTGTTGGGATGCATTCTAACTACCTACCTGCCATGATAACCATGCATATTAGATATGAAGAAAAGATGGAGAAAATAATTTCCCTCATAGAACCTACAACATGAAATAAATATATTTGAAGAACGTAAGTCTGGAATTTACAAGCACATTTGTCAGTGTAGTCTCCAAAATCCTCCCTTTTTCTACCAATTCAGTATCTTGCTTTATGCAAATTCACTGTATGCAAGATATGGGAAAACATAGCTCTATTGTAAAGCAAGGAAAGTTTGATAATTTCCTAATTTAAAAAAAATAAGATACATATATTAGATTAATAATGAGATTTTTGTGACATATCACTGCATGTTATAATTAAACCAAATGAAATAACAGTCACTGACCAAATGTAACTATGTTATCCACAGCTAACCATAGGCACTTCCCTAATTCATGTATTATAGGAGAATCATTTCTAAGCTCACATCCTAAATATGTGAAGTGTTTGTGAAATTTTAAAATGTGTTAAGCCATTCATAATATTTTCCCTAATTTTATATTTTGAATACAGAAGAATTTGAGAGATCTGAACTATGAGTCCAAGTAGGAATGAGCAACATACACTTTCATTTCCCATCCAACTTATTCATCATTCTTGGCTCCAAAACAAAAATAAAGCCTCAGTGTTGTTATTTGTAATTCAATCCATACTATTGCTCAACCAAGAAATTGTTAGTTTAGGTACTGCAGGAAATCTTTATGGCATGCAGAAGTTGAGATGGGATTTGTTGGTCCTTTATTAATTTATTGAATGGAACTTTCCAATGGAGAATATCAGTGAAAGAACACGTTACTGTATATATAATAATCTCTCATCCAATACTCTCCACTGGATTTGAATCTTTGGTAAAAGTGCCAAATTAGAAAGTCTATATTAGAACATATTGATTAATACTATCAATCTTCACATAGAGGTACTCATCTATCAAGAGTATCTCATATTAAAGTATCCAGAACTGTAATAAATACCATTCCACTTCTTGTCTAATAAAACAAGTGTGAAAGTCATTTGTCATAAATCATTGCAACTGGTTATGTAGAAAATTATTTGCAATGGCTTGTGGCCACTTCAACAAAATTGGCTTTCTCAGTGACAGAAAAATGTGATAATATCTCTGAAGCAATTACAGAGATATCATCATCCACTTAATTACAGTTTAGTGTCTGAATACAAGAATTCTGCAATGTAGTTTCACTAAAAGGTCTACAATATAGACAAATTTCAACTATAAAGAAAAATTCAGAAGTGTTGCATTCTTTTTAAATGTAACAGTCATAGTATCAAATCAGTCATAGTATCAAATCAGAAGTTCTCAAGATCAGTATAAATAGACTAGACAAAGTATGTATTTGCTTGCAGAAACATCTGTTGAAGAATCTCCTGAGTGTCATCAGTTAGGTGCCAGGTATTTATCACTCCATATTTTCTTTCTAGATGAAAGTATGTGACATTCTACATTATTTCACTTTGATTCTCAATTTCCAAAAAGTGTACCAGACTAGTTGTATACTAATTATGCTATAATCTGTTCAGCATCCTTTATATGATGATGGGCAGTTCAAATGCTTTATTGTTAAATGATAATATACTGTATGCCTAATGGATTTCTATCAATTCTAGAGTGTCTTCTTGTTATCTTAAACGTCTATTGGAGACCAATAATTTCTGAATGAAAGAAATGCTTACATTGCTTAATATACATGCCAATCTGGATTGATAGTTTCAGTAGCTGTAACTTTGGTGTTTATTTTACCTTTATTTTATTTTTATTTTACCTGTTTTTCATAGTCAGAAAGTGGTATGCCTCCTTGGTATGGTGAGACCTGCAATATCTTTTATATTTGCCCTTTCTGGCTTCTAAATGTAAGCACAAAAGGAGTGGCAGAACGCATAAGAACAATGATGAATGTATCTTTACCGAACATCAGTATACTGTTAATCAATGTCAAGACTTCAGTATTGGGAAGTAATAATAAGGGAACAGCTCCAGGAGTTTTTAAATGATGCGGATATTTTAATATCTGTTTCAGTCCAGCTTCAAATCTGGCTTTGGTTATCTTGAAGGTTGATTTTGCTTGGAATGTGGCAGGAGGGAGATCTTGACTTCTTCATAGTTAGTGCAAATATGGTATTCCTGCAAACACCATAATGCTAGGCACCTGTCTTGGGGGTGGGGTATCTAAGAAGGATGAATGATTCCAGCTGCTTCGATGTGCAGTTTTAGAAGATATTGAAAATAGACTGCATCTTTTTCCTGTTAATTTGGAAGTGAAGGCGGAAATGGCATTAATTAATTAATTAATTAATGTAATTAATAAAATAAATTACACCATTCCAAATTCAGCTCCTCTCCCTCCCAATAAGTTGTCAGTTCCTGGATAACACTTTTAAACACATGAATGTTGATTAGGGATGCCAGGAGATGAAAACCATGGGAAGGAAAGCCACTGGGAGTTAACACGGAAAGCAATACAAAAAACACTATCTTTGTCAATATTTCTTTGTAGTTTCACCTTAATTACTATCTTTTCATATTTAGCAGGCATATCCAATCAACTTACGTTGCTGTATTCAACCATTATTTAATCCAATGCATATTTTAATTACCTTAAGTCTATAAAGAAATTGTAACCTTTTAAGGTTTGCTTCAGCTGCCTCCCACACCATAACAAACAATTTTTGCTACATTGAAAAAGTGTCTCTCATTCCCATTATTATTAAAATTCCATGATCAAGTGTCTCCAACAGAAGACAGACCATGGACTTTATTTTTACCAATTTAAAGTAATTTTCTGTCTTTTGAAGGTAGAAGATACAATAATATCTAGTGGTTAAGACACCAGGCTAGAAACTAGGAGACTGTGAGTTCAAGTCCTGCCTTAGCCATGAAAGCCAGCTGGATGACTTTGGGCCAGTGAGTCTCTCTCAGCCCAACCCACTTACAGGATTGTTGTGGGGAAAACAGGAGGAGAAAGATGTGTTGGATATGTTTGCTGCCTTGAGTTATTTCTAAAAATAATAAAGACAGGATATAAACAAACAAACATTCAGCTTTCAGTTTGGGAATGGTTGACACCAATGTGCCTTTCACTTTAGCTAACATGATCTTTCAAGTAACCATCAATGGGAATATGTTTTTAAGAAAAAGGATTATGGGAAATTGAGAATTTTTCTTCAGGACTGGCTCTTGGGGCCCATCCATACTGGAACTTTGTGGTACCCCATAATCAGTTCTGGAGTTGTATGGTTTGGCATCAGAGTGAATTTACTTCAAAATAATATCTGAAATTATGTTTCCATTTTAAATGCTGCAGAACTGGTGGGCTTGGGCAACATTTCTAGCAATTTTAAAAACAAGAGTTTAGAACAGTGGTAGTCAACTGGTCCCTACCGCCCACTAGTGGACATTCCAGCTTTCATGGTGGGCGGTAGGAGTTTTCTCTCTACTTTATAAATCACCACTACTATGGAACCGGTGGGCGGTTAGAAAATTTTACTACCAACAGAGATACAAAAGTGGACGGTAGATATAAAAAGGTTGACTACCCCTGGTTTAGAGAGTGGAGTTGCCTCCAAAGTATGAATATATTAAGGAAAATATAATCTTAACATGGACATAGTAGTCTCTAAGTCATCATTTTCTACAAAGCAAATGTAATGACAGATCCTGCATATAACTCTTTTAAATTTTTATTTGCATTAAGGATCACTTTTGGCCCACAGTTTCCTATACCCGATTCCAACCTGCACTTGCTGGTTCATTTCCTTTATTAAGTTAATTGTTTGGGTCATTAATCTGTGTCAAGGAAGCTTTCCGAGTACTTGATGAGATTTTCAGGCATCAAGCTGTGAGGCATTAAAAATGATAAATTTACATCTAGGTAAAACGATGCCCTTCAGCTTCAATAATGAATCACCATTTTGTTTACAAATGAGTATTCTGCTCAAGACATGGCAGACAGATATAATTTTAAAAGGGAAATGGCATTACTTTTGGAGATGATCTATAGAACTGAATGAATAACATGACCGAGAGATAAAAGATTTGGTGCAATTAATTTTTTATGTATGAATTTATAGATGCACATTTGAACTGATTCTGTCTGATCCATGTTTTATAAAGGGGAAGCTTTCTTATGAAATGTCTTGAGTGGAAAATTTATATTGGTTGCTGTATAAATGTTCATTATTACTTGGACCTAATTACAATAAGCTTTACAACCTACTATTAATATTTACAGTATGCTGTCTTCAGTGGCTAAAAACTTCTGAAACCATAACCACATCTTGATCCATATCTGAATTGCAAGGCTAAAACTTTTCAAACTCATTTATTAGAATTTTATCCATTGTGTTATACTATCTCTTGTATTAATTTTTCAAGTGAACAATTTTATATCATTAATAGCAGTACACAACCATTGTTCAAGTAGGGCCTTTTTATTTGTATTAAGCTTAAACTTCTATGTAGGTGAACCCAACAAAACCATATTAGTTGGATGAGGCTGCACATGGGATTGTATATGTGATCCAGAGTTTGAAAAAAATCCATTAATACTAATCTTTTTATAACTAGTGTTACTTGATTATAAGCAGAGGTGGGTTTCAGCAGGTTCTGACCAGTTCTGGAGAACCGGTAGCAGAAATTTTGAGAAGTTCAGAGAACAGGTAGTAAAAATTCTGACTGGCCCTGCCCCCATCTATTCTCTGCCTCCCAAGTCCCAGCTGATCAGGAGGAAATGGGGATTTTGCAGTAACCTTCCCTTGGATTGGAGACGGAATGGAGATTTTACAGTATCCTTTCCCTGGAGTGGGGTGGGAATGGAGATTTTATAGTATTCTTCCCCTGCCACGCCCACCAAGCCATGCTAAGCCCATCAAGCCACACCCACAGAACTGGTAGTAAAAAATTTTGAAACTCACCACTGATTATAAGAGACCTGAAAGAGCAGCTGACGTATGGGCAGGTGTTATTCAGAGAGATAATGGGATCCTTTCATTTGATGCATTCAAGTGAAGGCTACAGAGCCATCTGTCTGAGATGCTTTAATCCTAGATTCGTTCCCTGAGTGGAGAATTAGCCTAACTGATCTTTCCAACATTATGATTCTGTGGTATTCCTTCAGGGCAGCTAGGAATTTTACATCAGTGGTCTTGTATTCTAAACAATGATAAAACTCTTCTTTTTCATTTCAAATCATACAGTTGGGTATCTGCTGAAACTGTTCAGTGCATATATTTGTGAATTATCAAGAAACACAACTGGCTTGTTAATCAGTACAATTTCTCAATAAATTTTATGTCAGCTCACTCTTTAGAAAACTTGGCAGCCCCCCCCCCCAAATATTGGAATTCTATGAATTACAATAAAACCCAGCAGAAAACTAAATCACTGTAGGATACAAAGGCTATGATCCAAGTTGCTTAAGCTCACTGAAATCAATAAGAGCTGATGTGTGCAATATTTGTCCTGTCTTAAGTTCTTATTTTAATGAGTTTAACTGAATAAAGACAATGTGTTGAAATGTTTTTTATTTAATAATTTTATGAAATTGAAAATACATTGTTTGAAAGGGGCCATTCAGGCATCTGAGTCCAAACAACTAAAAACAGGATTCCAAAATACTAGAAGTATAAATTCCAAACCATTATTAATGTAAGGAAAAAACATAGAATATTTGGTTTTGTTTGTTTGTTGCAGTCACCAGTCAATGTAACAGTAATAAATATGTCAATAAAACTTTGTTATTCACCCTAAGATACAGAACAAGAAAATACGCATTAGATATGACATGAATGAGATATTTATCATTACTGAAAAATACTGCACACGTAGGTATATTTTGGAATATGCTTATTTTTCCTAATAATGTCCTCTTCTGACCAACTGTTATAATTATCTGTATCTTAAACCCACATACAAAGTATTTTTATCTGAACAATTGTGGACATTTGCCATTTTAACTGATTGAGATTTTAACTTTATATTTAATTCACGAAAATATATTTGTTTTCTATATCAGCCACATTTATGTATGATCAAAATATCATAATCATAGATTAGCAGAATTCATTGAAGTTTTATTTTTTCATATATTTCCAGAAACAAATGTCCTATAAATGATTTATAAACTCCTCCACTACAGTGAACTCAGTAAAGTTAGTAATTTAATGAACATAACAGAATCCCAGGGATCGTGAATTTAGCCTGAGACAGTTGGTGATTTACACATTTTCTGAAGAAAGAAATGTGTGAAGCAAACTATCTGGCTTATTAATTTAATTGGCATGTGATTTAATATAAGCTGCAGGCTTAATTTTTGACTGCCTATTACAAACGTGAACTTTTGCGCAGTCATGTTTTCATATGCTACAAAGGATTAAAATGAAAACTGGATGAAGCTAGGAGTTTGGAGTAATTATTATTTTTAAACAATGATTTGGTGTGATAACTGGCAACGTCCCTCTAATCCCTGTGTTGCTAGAGATACATACTATATAAAATCACACAAGACAGCTGTAGCATCCTTTGAATTCATATTTATTTAAACTTTCAATATTATAATCTGATCCACAAAGTAATAAATGGCTTAATATACAATAATATTGATTTAATGACAGAAAGTGCAGATAAGCATTTACAATTACATTATTAGGGAATCTTTAATGTGGCAAACAGGTGTGTAGTCTGAAAATATGCTAATATATATAGCCACAAAAGATTATGAAAACAGTGGAAAAACAGATTTGACATATTCTATATAAAGTCTCCATTATGCAGAAATGAAATGGAAATTGATAGATGAAAGCAAATATGAATTAGTCAATTATGGTAATTTGTTTAGCTTTGCTCATTTGCTTACAGCTGTTGCTCACTAAAGACTCCCATATGAGAAAGTGTTGCCACAGTGTCTGTCCAATTTACCTGTCCCAAAGGTGCTTTTCCAAAAAACAACTGGACTTTCTTGCTTTCTTTCCTTTGAAAATATTCTGCTACTCATCCAAGAAGCTTCAGCTCTACTTGACAGGTGGGGAATGAAAGGGTTTATATTCCTTAGCAGTAATCTGGTCGTTATCACTCTAAAGGTCGGTCATCAGTTCTCTGAGAATGGTTGAGACTTGGAGGTTTAGATTCAAAGTCACCTGAATCAGAGTGCAAATGGGTATGGAACCTTGTTGGGACTACTGAAAGGATGTTGGAGATCGATGGTGTTGTATTCCTCCCAATTTTAACATAGATGGCCTATTTGACCCCTCTTTCTGTACAGAATGTGAGCTTTGTTGTCTTTATAACAGTGGTCTTTGTCTTTCAGATGCAGATGGACTGCTGAATTCTGTCCTGATGAGTTCACTGTGGTGAGTCTTCTGTGTTGTGCCATGCATTTATGAAGCAGTTGTTTCGTTTTCTCAATGTACAGATCTGTACATGTCTAACTGCATTGCACTTCATATCTCATAGTGAAATGTTTTCAAAGAAAAAAAAATCATTTGGGACAAAATGACTTGGATGATTGAGAATCTCTTTCTTGATCTTAATAAGAATATAAATGCTACTACCATTTCTAGACCCCATGTGGTAATAAGCTCTTAGAGCCTGCTTTGCTTTTGTCATGCAATCATTCCCTTTCAATAAAAGGTTCCTTTTGAAATGCTACTGTTTCAAGAGTCTGTATTTTCTTGATTTGGGGAGGAGACGCAAGACCTTATAGACTGACTCTTTCTAATTCCAATGTAACTTAGAGAGAGAAGGGTTACCTACTGGGCATTTTTTAGTTTGCAGAGCTTATTGGTATTTGTGATGTAATAAAATTGTGAAGTTGTATTAATATCATGTCTAAAGTCAGAGTCTATTTTCAGAAAATAACAAAGTTATTTCATGAAGTCATGAAGTTAGCAGATACAATAAAGTCCTTTTTATGTCGTCTAGTAATTCAGACAATTGGGACACCAAGGAATACTGCTCTTAAATTATAGAAAGGCAGATTCTCCGTGTTAGAACAGGTTGACAGTAGAATCAATTCCTGTTCTCTGGAGAGGCTGGACTGCCATCTATAGGGAATTATTTTGTTTTGATTCATGTACTGAACAGGGGATAAATTCAATGCCCTAAATAAGCCATCCCAACTCTGTAAGTTTAAGAATCTTCATTTTAAATCATTTCCATGGCACCAGCTCTTGTGAATAGTCTTTATAATTGGTTTTTGAAATATTTTCAACTTACTCAAGAGTGTTGACATTTTTTTCTTCCAGGATTTTAATATAGTTTTTCCAGGACTTCAATATCACTCCCCAGCCCTAAAATTATAAAATTTAAAAGAATCACAGATAATTTTTAAACAAATACTGTATCTACAAAAAGCCCAATTAAATATCAAACATTTCTTACCTTCTTTAAAAATAGACTATTGGAACCTGCTGGGTTCAAAAGCAAAGAAGTCCTGGTCACAAGAACTATGGACATATTGCAGTCAAAAGTAGAATGCATTGGAGAAAATATATCAGTGGGAGCTTCCATGTTGCTTCCAAGAAGCTGAATTTAATTGGAAGGAGGGTTTTTTATTGTGCAGTAAAAAATAAAAAATAAATTGAGTTGATAAGTAATCTTTATGTTATTCCATTTATAAGGAGTTTTCTTTTGAAAGTGTTTTTTAGAATATACTTAATATATCTAATACAACTAATGGAATAATTATTCCATTAGTTATATTTCTTCTTGAAGTAACCAAACCAATGTTTACTATGATTTATTTATTTATTTATTATTTTAACTTCTATGCCGCCCTTCTCCAAAAAGGACTCAGGGCGGTGTACAGCCAATTAAAAACAAACAATACAAAATTTAAAAAACAATTT
>JANHZT010001985.1:144421-163079 GCA_032468215.1 Stegonotus admiraltiensis | reverse complement strand
CCTTCCCTTCTCTTCCCTTCCCTTTCCTGTGCTTAGTGAGTACAATCCTTGCAGGATAAGGATAAGGATGAGAAAGTTTATAACTATTTACAGACCATTATGTAAGGGGAGGAGAATTCATCTTTTTTTTTTCTTTTCAGCATCCAGCCAGATTGGATTTTTTTATGTTTAATGTTGGGTGTTTAGGTCATTTTTTTCCTTTTATGTACACATTTTTTCCTTCGCTGTTACTGTTGGATGTATGTTTTTCACTGTTTTGTTTTTATGTCTTGTGTTCTATTCCTATGGATAAAACATAATAAATACAGTATATACATGAAAAAAGAGAAATTTGCCACTTAAAAAAAAACCAATGTGGATTTTTGAAATATTTTCTTAATTTGCAAGAGAAATAGATTTACTACATGTTGACAAATGCATATCAAGCTACAATAAGGTGGACCTGTTGCATTCAAGTATGCTATATCACCGTATCTATTTAGTAGTTAGGTGCTGTTATTCCTCCATCAAGCTGATATACTAGATGTAGGGTCAAAATATGCTCCATTTATTGGTGGTTAAAGTGTATGATCCCTGAATGAATACATGAAATTTGGTCTGAGTTGAACTCAATTCAGTTTTCTTGACAACAGTGAGTTGCCATTCTTTTTTACTAGGATAACTTTTGACTTTCCAATTTAGCCAACAAGTCTAGATATGCTTTTGGTTTCCCATCCAATACCCAATCCTGCTTAACTTTTGAAGATCAGGTTGGTGCTGCCACCTGCTGAGACCTCTGAATGCATGCAGATAGCAAATCTGGGAATTCCCACAGCCCACCCCAATTAAAAAAAGCCCACTATGCGTAGAAGGAATCTCCACACTGAGCAAATTCAATGGATCTCAAAACATGACAAGCTCAACCCCAAGTTGCAAAAATAGGACAAGTGAGAAAACTCTCCTCTTTTCATGAAGTCCATACATTTCAAGGGCACTCAGATTGGAAGAGATGCCATCTGTAAAGGATCTACATTTGATGGGTCCCAGAAAGTGAGTTTTCTCTGCCAAGGTTCCCACCTTATGGATCATGCCCATCTCCCAAAGGTAGGTTAGCATCAAATCTGTTGATGTTTAGGAAATCCCTCAAGATCTAGTTCAGTGATGGCTAACCTTTTTGCCAGCGCGTGCCAGGAGTGGGGGGAGCACGGGGGGGGGTGTCACACGCGCACGTGCCCATACCCATAATTCTATGCATCCTGCCCCCATACATGCACACACAAACTCCCCACTCCCTCCCCACTCCTCGCTCTCGATGGCATGGTGGGCCCAGTAGGCCCGATTTTCTCTCTCCCCAGGCTCCAAAGCCTTTCTAGGAGCCTTGGGAGGGCCAAAATGGCCTCATCCCCCCCCAGAGGCTCTCCGGAAGCTGGAAACAGCCCATTTGCTGTTCTGGTGGGACCGGAAGACCCATTTTTTTCGCTCTTCCCAGGCTCCAGAGCCTTTCTAGGGGCCTGGGGAGAGTGAAAACGGCCTTCCCCACCACCACCCCAGGGACATTCCAGAGGCCGGAAACAGCCTGTTTGCCTGTTTGCCAGAAGGCCTGAAAATCAGCTGGCTGGCATGTGCAAGTGCACCTGAGCTGAGCTCATGTGCCCACTGATATGGCTACATGTGCCACCTGTGGCACACATGCCATAGGTTTGCCATCATGGATCTAGTTTATATTCTCTGACTTGGGGGTCTCAGGGACCAGTGACACTTGAAGATGGGGCCCTTATTATGGTTGATGTGGTTCATACACTTACTCTCTGCATTTGTGGTTGTTATATTTTACCATTTAGTAGTATTTTAATTTTTAATGGTGATTGGTAATATTTTTATAATGACTGTTTTTAAATAACTAGAGATAGGCATAAAATGATAGATATAGATAGGTCAGTGATCGTAACAGAAGGGTTCAATCAAGATCACATGAGGTACTAATACCACTCTACAAAGCCTTAGCAAGACCACACCTAGAATACTCTTTTGGTCACCACACTATAAAAAAAGAAGTTGAAACTCTAGAAAGAGTGCAGTGTGCAGAGAAGAGCAGCCAAGATGATTAGGAGACTGGAGGCTAAACACACGATGAATGGTTGCTGGAACTGGGCATGGCTAGTCTAGTGAAGAGAAGGACCAGGGGAGACATGATAGCAGTGTAACAATATTTGAGGGGCTGCCACAGAAAGGACAGGGTCAAGCTATTTATATGATAGATAGATAGATAGATAGATAGATAGATAGATAGATAGATAGATAGATAGGTAGATAGGTAGATAGGTAGATAGGTAGATAGGTAGATAGGTAGATAGGTAGATAGATAGATATGATGGATAAAGTAATAAAGTAATAAAAAGATACACAAAGATACACAAAGACAATGGGGCTATAGAGTATGTATGTATGCCTGACCTGACTATATAATACTAATAAAAAATTTGTACAAGGAAGATTGCATGCTATCCTTGCTATACTTAGTTTTCACCTTTGGTAGCATCAACTACTGTAGCAAACTTTAGCTCATCTCAAAAGAGGCTAAGCCGGGTCCACTCTAATTAGCATTTAACTAGATTACTAAGAAGCCCCCGGGTGGTTGGTTAAACTTAGAAGTAAAAAAATTCCTGATAGAAAGCAGTAGAAAACAGCTTTCATAATGTTGCCAAGAAAATTGCATAGATGTAGTCCCTATGAGTCAAGCTAAACTGGAGGGCATCTTTATCTTTGACTCCTAGCAAAGCAACTTCCATGGAAAAGGATTGGCTGGATTCTGCAGGAGCTACATTTCTTGATTTAATAATAACACATCATGCCTAAGTACAGCAAAATAGTTATTACTCACCAGTTCTTGATTTGGAGGTAATTATCATCCTCATCATTGCTCACTGTTCTGAATTAAACACTTAGCAAATATCTCTGGGGTGATTTGAAAATAGATGCATCTCCCATAGATGAAGGTATGCAGATACAGCTCGAGATTGAACTGTTAAGTTCAGTACATTCATGATATTGCTAATTTGGTAATGAAATATCTGGAGGAAAAGCTTAAAGAACATCAAGAACCCAATACTGGATATGTTGCAGTGAAGCTGTTAATCTGATCTGATCTGAATCAGTCTATCTACAAACAACACCTTGTATGTAATGGTTAAAAAAGACCAATGCAACAGGCTTGTTTGTGACTGCACTGCAAACCTGACCATTACATAAACATGCTTTAAGCATCTTTAAGCACCTGTCTTTCTCTTCAGCATGGTGAGGTCTATGATGTCTTTGCATCTCAGTTTTCTTCAGATGTATGAAATAGGAATTCATTGCTGAAATCGAGAGTTGATTAAGTTGCCCAGATTCTGTGACTACTGACAGTCCTCAAATTACAACCCTTTGTTTAGTGTCCATTTGAAGTTCCAATGGCACTGAAGAAAAGGTCTTACAACTGATCCTTGCACATGCAACCGTTTTAGCATTCCCATGGCCATGTCATCAAAACTGGGTGTTTGGCAACTGGTTCACATTTATGACGGTTAGCCATTTACAACCTTCCCAGCTGGTTTCTGAGAAGCAAAGCCGATGGGGAGGCCAGATTCATTAACAACCCCCCGCAACAACTGCAGTGATTTGCTTAATAAACACGGCAAAAAAGGTTGTAAAAAGGTTGTGACTCACTTAACCACCTTCTTTAATAATGGAAATTCTGGTACCAGTTATGGTCAAAGACTACCTGTATTCTTATAGATGATTATCCCTCCATTCTTGTTTTCCAAATCTTGCCTATATTTCCTCATTCTACAATAAGACTGGATGTTCTGATCAGTGTATTACTCAGGTGACTGTAAGAGAGGTTTTGATGCGATAAGTAAGCGCTCATTGATACATAATGCTTCACAGTTACTATGGCTCCCTGTTCAGAACAGAGTCCATTAATGTTATATAATATGACAGATGTACAGAAAGCAAAGAAATATTGGAGTAGGAGTCCTATCCTAAGACAGCAAATTCTTGAAGTGAATATAGCAGAGGTGGGATTCAGCCAGTTCTGTCCGGTTCGGGCAAACCGGTAGTGGCAACTGCAGGAGGGTCCACCCACCTGCCCGGAGGTAATGCGTTGAGTACTGCGCATGCACAGAGGCGCAGTCTCACATTTGTGAACCGGTAGGGAAGGTAAGTGAATCTTACCTCTGGAATATAGGAAAAAAACAAAAAACCAGACACTTTTCTTTTGGGTTTAATGGAAGAAAACTTGGGAAAAAAATTCGGAACTCTGATGCTATATATGCTGATGGCAGCAAGACCAGGGGTGAAATCCAAAATTTTTCCCTACCGGTTCTGTGGGCGTGGCTTGCTGTGTGTGGCAGGGGAAGGATACTGCAAAATCTCTATTCCCACCGCACTCCAGGGAAAATATACTGCAAAATCTCCATTCCCACCCCATTCTGGGGCCAGCCAGAGGTGATATTTGCCGGTTCTCCGAACTGCTCAAAATTTCCGCTACCAGTTCTCCAGAACCTGTTAGAACCTGCTGGATTTCACCCCTGAGCAAGACTACACACAGAAATGGAAGGTCACCTTGACCCCACAATGGATGAATGGCTGCAAAAACTGATGGGGTTAACAGAGATGGGTAAATTGACTGATTTAAAAAAAACACAAACACCTTAATTTCGACTTGGAAGCCACTTCTGGACTTTGTGCTTGAGGTGGAAAAAGATGAAACTTTGGCCTTGAGTTTTATCGATTAGATAGATTTGCTGTTACAGAAATGGCTAGTTTCTATTTTTATGAAAAGTAAAAAGTTGAGTGTAGATCTTAATGCCTTATTCAATTGTATCAAAGGAGTCAGAAGTCGATGCCTTTTTGCTTTGTTTTCCCCTTCCTTTCCCCCATTATACACTTCCCTTTTTCCTTCCCTAATATTCCTATTATTTGCTTTTGTGTTCTCTTTATATGTTATATTATAAACTAATAAAATTATCTACATAAAAAAGAAATCTAGAGATGAGATAGAGCTTCTTTTTCTTGGAAAATTCAGGAATAGAATTCCTGCATCCATGAGAATTTCTTGATTCAGAAAGAAGGCCTGATGCAGCTAGAAAGATGGGCTTGTCACCCATTAAAATCTTGAAAGATATGTCCTGGCATTGAATTTTGTAACGATTCCCCAGCCTAAATGCAAGAACATAATTATCAGTCAAGAGGAAGGTTAGTTTTTGTAGAAGCTGCAACATAATAAAATGGTACAGTCATAATAGGTACTGTGATGTTCCCTCCAAAGCTTTTTTCCACTTGGAAAGATAATAGCTGCTGAATAATGCTCTAGCATCAGTTCATTTAAGCCCAAAACAGATGTTTAACTGAAGGAGAATAATGTTTAAAAAGGATTACAAACTGAAACAGGAAATGTTTTGTGCCAGAAAGATTGCGCTTAATGTCATTCACGGTGTTGACAATACATTGAAATTGATGTTTCAGACAAAGGTTTGCTTTTCATTTATTTGGGACGGTTTCTCTACATTATTATAGAAATCATAATACCTACAAATACCTACACAGAAATGCCGAGAAATGTGGGCTGAAGAGGGAGACCTGCCCATTATTGGGGTGAGTTTGTGAAAGTGACACCTGGACAAATACTGAGAGCTGCCTCGTCTGTCATCAGGCATAGAAACCGATCAGAAAGGTCAGGGTTTCATTAGAATAATATGTATTCAGTGCTTTCCATACAATTCGTCTTTGATCTGGAGGGTAGACACAGCTAAAGGGCTAAGGGTTAGTCCCATGAAGTTTTTATAACTTGTGCCGTCTTAAAGAATTCCTGCATATCTGGGAAATACAAATAGGGTTTTTTTTAAGAGCCTAGATTCACAGGGAGAGTGAATCCAGCAGAAGTCTCATTGGGGCAACTGACTGAGGCCTAACAACCGCAAGGGGATGCATGTACACACAATGCATCTCCTCAGAGGACAATTTATCCACCACCATTCCATTCATTCACCATGTTTAATTCTTTTTTAATATCTTTTTAATTTTTGTATCTTCATTGTCTTACCTTGGCTGTGCACCGCCCTGAGTCCTTCGGGAGAAGGGCGGTATATAAATAAAATTATTATTATTATTATTATTATTCCCTTTGAGTTCTATGGAATCTGATCCATTTAGAAGGCCAAATGGCCGCCAATCCTTAGCGGAATCCCTAGCCTGGGGATTGATTCTCACATGGGTGTCCTTCATGTAGTTATTTAGCATTACATGAATTTCCTCTGCACGGTTGAATCAGGGCCATTCAGAAGCAGCTTGACCGAGATGGCACGAGGAGCAGCCAGCCTGGGGCAGAGAAGGGAAAAACACCTTTCAGAATTGGAAAGTTGCAAAAGGCCAAATGAACACCACTGCATGCAGGTAATCTTCTATTTAGCAACCATTCCTTTAGTGACTGTTCAAAATTACAACAGCACCGAAAAATGACGTACAGCCCGGTCCTTGTGCTTTTGGTCATCAGATAATCCCCACAGTCACATGGTCAAAATTTGGGCTCTTGGCAACCAGTTCAGGTTTACGATGGCTGCAGCATCTCGGGGTCCTGCAGTTGTGATTTGCAACCTCCCCGGTTGCAAAGCTTCTGACAAGCAAAGTGAGTGAGGGAAACCGGATTTGTTTAGCAACCACATGATTCACTTAGAAACTTTGGTGATTCATTTAACAACCGTGGCAAAAAAAAAATTGCAAAATCGGGCCTGACACACTGCCTTGCTTAGCAATAGAAATGTTGGTCATATACTATGGTCATATAAGTCAAGAAAACTACCTGGAATTAGTTTCCCATCTTCTCAAGGGACCTGAGTTCAGTTCAGGAAAAGCAATTCTCCTCTACACACACACACACACACACACACACACACACACACACACAATTTTCCTATTCCTGACATTGATAATGTAGCCACTGCTAATCTCCTGGAAGGCTGTTTCACAACCTTGAGGGACGATGTAGTCCCTGCAGAGCACTTCTGATCTGAGAACTGCCTCTACCCACTGGACCACTTGAAAGAGGCTGAATTTCCAAGACCCATGGTCCCAATCACAGAATTTCTCATAAGGTGACCAACTTTTTTACAATGGGAAGGAGGACACAAATAAATTGAAGAAAAAAAATATCGTAAATAAAAGAAACATCTTATTCATTGCAACAATGAGTCTAGTGTGTGTGTGGGTGCTATGTCGTGTTTCGGTAAGAAATAAACAAAGCCATTTGCCCATAGCGCACTCTCTCAAAACAATTCTCCTGTGCGGAGCGCTTGCGTCTCATAATCGCCTCTCGCCGCACTGTACTGAGCCTTGACGAATCATCATATCAAATACAAATACGTCACATCACATGCAACGGATCGGATCAGCATCGATCGAATACGGAGATTTACAGATTAGTCTTCAAATATCAAAAAGGAGGACATCTAGGAGGGCACTTTTCAAGAGAGGACAGAACTTACAAAAGAAGGACTGTCCTCCCTAAAGGAGGACGATTGGTCACCTTATTTCTCAGAAAGTTGGATAGTGAAGGGTATCCATGCTTGCAGGCTCTTCTAAAAGTAACCCTAGCTGTAATTGCAACACCAGAGAGGCAGAAGGAGGCAGACAAAGTGGAAGGCAGGAAAAATGTGCTTTGTGACAAGGGCCTAGGTTCCTCTCCCAAGATGCCAGGTAAATGTTTAAATAGGTAAATGAGTGGGGTGCCTAGCTCTCAGAAGCCTAGGGAGAGACAGAAGTCTGCTTAAGATTCAAACCCCAATATACGTACCCATTCAGGGTGAAAAGCAGCATCCTGTATAGAAATATGGAATCACGGAGTTGGAAGAGCTGTTGAGGGCCCTGAGGCCACTTCCCCACCCAGCACAGGAATTCAGATGAAAGCTGTTCATGCAGAAGGTTCCCTAACCCATGTTTTATCACATCAAGAGAAAAGTCCACTACTTATCTGGATCCCTGGGGCCATTACTCAACCTCTTGTACTGTTAGAAAGTGTTTCCCTCCCCTCCTAGCATTGAAAACTTAAAGCATATCTCTGCATGCACTCTAAAGGCTATGCCTGCAACTCCCACTTTTACTTTTAAAAACAAAGCCAGGACCAATATCAATAGCAGATTTGGAGACAGAGACTACAAAGAAGTACACAGGTGGATAACCACAAAGCATGTAAATGCCACTTTAAAATATCTCCATGTCTGGACAACCTGAGTTTTCAGGTGGCTCTTGCATCTAGGGATGAGCAATCCTCAAAATGCCTACAAGAAATTTTTAAAAAGGAATTTCTTTGAAGCTGTTTCTATTAACCGGGTTGTTTGTTAAATGCAATGTTGTTTTAACCCGTAGCTATTGGGTGGGTATTTAGTTATTTGAATGAGCACTTCGGGGAAGAAACAGGGATGTTTTAAGAGTGTTTCCTCTCCCTGCGAGTTGCCCCTTTCACAAAAACCCTCTCTTGTTTAAAAATCCTTCTTTTGTTTTTCTGCAATTTCAACCCTACTTGCCCCCCCCCATGCTCCGTCTCCCTGCTTTTTGAAACAGCTTGCCTCTTTGAAAGTTCCGTCTTTATAAAATGCTACAAATGTAAACAACTCGATGTGGAAGGATGCTCTGGCCAGACTATTATGTCTCCAGAGACTGTTTCTAAGTTAAGTGCTTCTTTCAATGTGGCCATTTCTATAGGTCTGGCAAAAATTTGGCCTCGTCCTGACATCTGGTCCTCAACAATTGATGGATTCTTTGGACATTTGGTTGGGATGCGGTCCACATCTCAAAAAGATTAGCGCACATTATTGTTACAAAGAGTGCAAAGAATGTTCGCCCACTAAAAACATTAGCCGTTTTTGTAAGGTTGGCATTTTTGTAAGGACTTGGGCAAGGTAATCGAAATAAAAAGTGGGTATTCCTTAGAAATGTTTGAACTAAGTGGCTAGCACATCCAGTTAGAGTAAGCAGAGTTCTTTAGCTTAGTAAATTCTCTGGAAAATCTCAAAGATGTTAGATTCATAGTTGATTGTCTCAGGATTTCTGCCAGTGTTTGAATTTCTTTGATTCTAGTTAGGATCTTGGTCATCTAGTAATGTAGTTATATGTTTCAAGCAGAATAGAGTTGGAAAGGACCTTGCAGGTCATCTAGATGAAACCCCACCCCCCGCCCAAGCAGGAGACTCTACACCATTTCTGACAAATGACTGTCCAGACTCATCTTAAAAACCTCCAGTGATGGAGCATCCACAACATCTGAAAGACAAGCTGTTCCACTGTTAATTGTCTTCACTGTTAGGAACTTTCTCCTTAATTCCAAGTTGCTTCTCTCCTTGATTAGTTTCCATCTATTGTTTCTTATCCTGTCTACAGGTGCTTTGGTAAATAAATTGACCCCCCTCTTCTTTGTGGCAGTCCCTCAAATACTAGAATACTGCTTTCATGTCACCCCTAGTCCTTCTTTTCTCTTAGACTAGCCATATGTTTTAGTCTCTGGGTCTTTAATCATCTTAGTTGCTTTTCTTTGCACTTTTTCCAAAGTCTCAATATCTTTTTTGTAATGTGTTGACTAAAACTGGATGCAATATTCCAGGCGTGGCCTTACTAAGGCTTTATAAAGTGATCTTGTAGCCTATTGTATTGATACATGATTACGTGTCCATGTTTGCAGTTCCTTTCTAAATACATACAATGTTTTTTTTTTTTCATGCAGGATTCACATTCCTGTATTGCAAGTCTCTGACTCCCATTCAGAAGCTCAGTGTCTGATTCAACATTCCAAAATCCTCATCATCGTATAAAGTTTTCCAGATTATTTTGCTTTGTGCAGACTTCGATGAAAAATAACTATATAGTAATGTAGTCCTGGTATCTTCAACTTGGACTGTTTTTCATCCTCAACATGCTGCAGAAAGAGTAAAAAATCTGGGACGAGATCCACCATGTACTGCCCTTCCTCAGCTTAGTGCCCTCCAAGATGGTTGGAGTTGAATCTTCATAATTTTTTGGTCAATATTCATTGTACTTTGGAACTACAGCCGAGCTGGCCCCAACATTAAGTGTAATCAAACAGCTGCTTTAAGTAAGCATCAGCCAAGGTCAGACTAGCAACATGATGGTGAATTTACGGCATTCATATCAAAGGTGACATGACATGACACTTGGATAACATGCCAGCATTCACCAACCCCCAATAACAACAGTTCTCAACAATTCTAGATAATATCAATCACATTTCACAGCTGATTGTTGGTTCGGTAGCATTTCACCCCTGGTCCAGTTGCCTTTCCAAACAAACTCACAATAGTCTGGGCTTGCAGTCCTTACTAAATGAATTGTTGTTGTTATAACTGATGTAGCTGAAGTGTCCACTTAATTTTATTTGGGCAAATGCAGATTCTTCACCATTTAGCTATTTAGCCAGCAGCCTTTTCAGGCTGTAGATGAAGAGAAAATCAATGCAACATAATTCCACCCAGGTACAAATTCTGCTTGAATATGGCTCATATTCTGGGAAGCAGTGAATCTTTCTATTGTGCTAGAAAAACCGGACACCTCCATAAAGTATATGTGAGGTCTAGGGTACATTTGGCACCTGCATAAGATATATGTGAAGTCTGTGGGACATTTCAGCACCTGCACAGAAGTTAATTAGCTAATATTTGTAAAGAGCTTTGAAGAAGGGAACATAAACCGAAATGCTGTATTTTATGAC
This sequence comes from Stegonotus admiraltiensis, assembly GCA_032468215.1. Taxonomy (NCBI): domain Eukaryota; kingdom Metazoa; phylum Chordata; class Lepidosauria; order Squamata; family Colubridae; genus Stegonotus; species Stegonotus admiraltiensis. The sequence goes on along the minus strand of JANHZT010001985.1, from coordinate 152,344 downwards.
ATCAGGTTGGCATGCATTGGTCAACTGATATTGTCAGAAGGAAAGCATTTTGAGAATCTCTGATTTTTTTTAGAAAGCTAGCTTCTAGTACTTATGGATAAATCTTGAAACTAAGGGAGCATCTTATCACATAAAGGAGAAGTCATGGATATTATTATACGGATGTCTTTCTGTATTTTCTTTCAATCTTGCCATGTCATTAGGGCAGAATTGTGGTGAAACCAGACAACTCAACCATCCTAAACCTGAATTTCTCTTGATTCAGATGATAATAGAGAGACCCTGGACAGAAATGGCAGTGGTGACAGACAGTATATACTATATATACATTTATGCATATGCATATATATACATCCACGCACTCATGTGTGGGTACACACACACACACACACACACGTATATTTTAAGTGTGTGTGTGTGTGTATGTGTGTGTATAAAATTTATATTTGCTGATAAACAGTATATATACCATATTTTTCAGAGTATAAGATGCACCTTTTTCCCCCTAAAAGAGGCTGAAAATTTGGGTGTGTCTTATACTCTGAATGTAGCTTTTTCGAATCTTTTTTCCAGCCCTAAGGAGGTGCTAGTGAGTGAAGCGGTCTACCTCCGACTCTCAGCTGTGCTGTAGAAGCTTTTTCAGTGAAGTGATCTTCCCTGCTTTGCCTGCTCCCTCCGACTCTCAGCTGCGAAGCTTTTTTCAGCTCTAAGGAGGCGCTAGCGAATGAAGCGATCTCCATGGTTTGCCTGCTTTTCTCATTGCTTCTCTCTCCAAAGATCAGTTGTGCCTTAGAAGCTGTTTTTTATCCCCAACCAGGGGATAAAAACCAGCAATCTAATGTGCTGAAGCTGACCAGAGTAAGGAAGCTAGCCAGATGAATACCTGGTAGGCAGATTTCCCTCCCCCGCTATTTTCCTCCCCAAAAACTAAGCTGCGTCTTATACTCCGGTGCATCTTATACTCCAAAAAATATGGTATATAATGTAGGTAATGCCAGGTTAGCATTCAATTTCAGTGCAGTGTCTAAGTAACATTCTTTGTTCCACATTATCACTGGCGATTTCAAAATCAATGTTTTTCTTCTAAACATACTCTTAAGGTACATCTCACATGCATGTAGGGATGACGCTTAAAAGTTCTGGACAATAATCTACAGATAGGGAAGAAACCATGACTATTTCTTCCAATTTCTAAATCTTGCAGAGACATGATCTACCCTGGCTATAGTATATCAGTTATTTCCTGTTTAGTTACAGCCACCATACTATTAACTCTTAAGTATGTGCCACTCCATAATTGGAATTTTACCACCTGCTTCTGAAATCCAATAAATGTAGTTTATCAACAAAGGACATGACCTGTTATAGAAACTACTTCTTAAGTTGGTATTTTTCATTTAAAATGATATATATGAACCAAGGATCTTTTTATATGGGAATTCTAAGGTCTATCACTGAGAAAAACCCTGACACCCTGAATTTTTTGTGATTGATTAGAGCAGCCTTTCTCACATAAGGAAGGCTAATATGGGAGAAGAAGCCATATTGGCTAAAGAAGAGTATACATTTCATTATGTTTAGCGTTGCGTGGTAAAGAACACAACTGCCTTGCAATCTCTATTTTCATGAATATGAACCATCTGACTGACTCAAAAAGAAGTCCAGATCTGGATTTGTTCCTGATTAGTAATCGTGGAGTATCACCTTATTACATTCCAGTCCCCCCTAGCTAAGCCAATTCCCACCCAAAAAGCAGCAGAATGAGTACCACGTCATGTCTTTAAGCCAATGCTTTTTGTTTGATTAGTTTGGCATCCCAGAGGGCAATAGAGGATTGATTTTGTAAAGTGAAGAAGAGATTGATATTGCTAACTAGCACAACAAGAGTGTATGTAGAATCATTTATACACAACCCTGCCAAGTCCCCTATCTTGGGAAGAGCATATTAAGATCAATATTTGGGTTTGCTGGTCTTTCTGATGACTTTATTTCTCAAAAATTAAAACTACATCGGCAAAATTTACAAGGTTAAAATTAAGTTTCTCAGTTTTTTCACTCCCCAACTGTAGCAATACTATAGAAACCACCATGAAACAGATTCTACTGCCTATTAGCTGGAAGAGCTGGGACAAATTAACTGTCCAGAGATCTGTTAATTGGGTCTCCCTTTTTAAAAAAATGAAATGCAACCCTGCCTAAGTGCAGTTGGTATGCTATAGATCCGTGATGGCACGTGGAACCATATCAGTGGGCATGCGAACATTGCCCTAGCTCAGCTGCAGCACACATGAGTGTTCAGGCCAACTGATTTTTGGGCCTTCCAGGCACACCAGATGTTGGCAAATGGGCCGTTTCCAGCCTCCAGAGGCCCTCCAAGGGGAAAGCCGTTTTTACTCCTAGAAAGCCTCTAGAGCCTGGGGAGGGTGAAAAACAGGCCTACCGGGCCCACCAGGCCATCACGTGCCAAAAACAGGGGGAGCACAGGGTGGTCGCACGTGCATGCATGGAAGGGTGGGGTGCATTGAATTGTGGGTGTCGGCACACACATGCACGACCTCCCTGTGCTCCCCCCATTTTTGGCACGCGACGGCAAAAAGGTTAGCCATCACTGCTATAGGTGGTATGGAAACCCTTTCTTGCTATTTTCCCACTCCAATTTGATTGGTAGATAGTATAAATACCCTTTTAAATATAATAATGCCACCTTTGCAGCAAACTGGATGGGTCGGGAACTCATGTTGGTCTCTGCAGTTCTGCTGGGATATCCCAGTATGACTCGCCAGTGAAATGAGTATGTAGGCTTCATACTGCATTGTTATGGATTCTGTACCTTGTTAGCAAATTGGTATATTGGGGAAACAAAACAACCACTTCATAAACGCATGGCATGACATAGAAGAACAAACCCATCAAGACAAGATTCAGCAGTCTATCTGCATTTAAAAGACAAAGGCCAGTCTTTTGAAGACAGCAATGTCCACATTTTGGACAGAGAAGACCACTGGTTTGAAAGAGAGGTCAAAGAGGCCATCTATGTCAAAACTGAACAGCCCTCTCTCAACAGAGTGGGAGGGATATGACATCATCTCTCTCCAGTCTACAACACAGTCATTTCAGCCATTCCAAGGAGGCTCCACACCCATTTGCATTATTCAGGCAACCCTGAGGACTTAGACAAACTTCCAAGTGGTCACAACGGTTCTCTAAAATAGGAGTGTCAAACTTGCAATGATATGTTGTCATCACATGACATATCACAACTTTACCCCCGTTCGCTAAACCGGGGGTGGGTGTGGCCAGAACATGACTGACCTGCGGGCCGCGAGTTTGACACCCCTGTTCTAAAAGAATGCAAGTGATCAGCTGTCTGCAAGGAATATAAATCCTTCCATTTCCCACCATCCAGTCAGAGCTGAAGAAGGTTCTTAGATGAGAAGTGAAATGTCTTCAAAGAAAAACCAAGAAAATCCAGTTGCCTCTTGAAAAATGCACTTTTGGAACAACCATGATCTGAATGACTGAGAATGTCCATAGACGTTATGGACTGAAAGAAAATATTATATTTTCTTTTAGGTGGCTTTGGGCACTGTGTTGAAACATTTTTTTTTCTTATCACCATCTTCTGATTTCATCAACCTGTAGCATCCACTCAGTTATAAATGAGAGGCACAAAAGACTATTACCTTTAGAAGGACACGACCTTCAATTAGGTTAGCACACTTTTTTTATGGTATGGAAAGAATAAGATACATAGCTACTTTCAAAGACATTATGTTAGAAATGCTATCAGTATCGGTTAAAATTAAAGAACAACATTATTTGAAAATACCAGTCTGGCTTTCCACAATGAAAGCATTGATACATCCTAATGTTATTAATATGGAAAAAATTGTAAGATATAAAGATAATGAAAAAGGGGAATTAAAAACCAAGCAGGAACTTAGTAGTCAAGTGATGATATTGCATGATGGCCACAAATGCAGATACAATCTCAATATGAGAAAGATGCTAAAATGTATGGTTTTAATAAAGAATTAACAGAACTGGACCAGATGTTAACTGGAATGGATGAAAAACTGATAAAGAAAATATATTGTCACTTATTAAGTATTAAAATGGAAAGTGAGCAGGTAAAGGAGACAATGCTAGTTTGGGCTAAAAATTTTGGATATGCAATAGAACTGGATAAATGGCAGAAACTGTGGGATAGAAATTGAAAATCGACTATGTCAACTGCATATAAAGAAAATTTGTATAAACTGTTCTATAGATGGCATTTTGCACCAACAAGACTGGCAAAAATGTATAAAGATAGATCCGCTAAATGTTGGAAGTGCAATCAAACACCTGGTTCATATTACAATATGTAGTGGACATGCCCAAAAGCTAAAAAATATTGGATGAAAATACATACTTGATTGGAAAAAATGATTTGGCATTCTGCCAGAAAAATATGACAAAAGGACTATATATTTGATTTTACATGTACTAACTGCCCCCAGAATTGTATTTGCACAACAATGGACGGATGATGAGATCCTGACAGATGAGAGTGTAATTAAGAAAATATTAGAATGTGCAGAAATGGATAGACTAACACTTACTATTAAGGACAAAGAAGAAACTGAATATTTTTTGATATGGGACCTATTTTACCAGTGGTTAGACAATAGAAACAGAAATGTGGAGACATAAAAAGGGTAAATGTTAAAACAGAGATTTGTTAAAGTAGATAAGTTAAATATTATTGTTATTATAGTATTAATGTTATTGTGATGAATATTACTGTAAACTTTTTGATTATGATCGCCTAAAAACAATTTTATCCAGACAAAACACTGTTTGATGGAAATTGAATTTTCATGTTATATAAATAAAATAAATAAAATATTGGGGGGGGGGATTATAAATGACAGGTGTTGGCCATCAACCCTAAGAAAGAGATGCACTGTTCAGAATTGTTCTATATCATGTAAATGCAGTGCAGTCCCATTTTTTTTCAAACTTTCTCACATGTGTCTATGGAGATAAGTTAATTAACTAATCAAACCATGATAGCCTTGAAATGCTTCCTGATATCATCTAATGTTGGATGTTTACCATTGAAATATTTACCCAAAGGGCCAAATTGTCCCATTTCTTAACAAAAAATAAAATCTTGTAAACAAACGGAGAGGTTAAGAGTATGAAAATCAGGACTGCAACAAAAAAAACCAGTATTCAGAACAATATGAGCTATTTCAACAAAATACATTATACATACCAGGTCAATATGTAGACTGTTATTTAAGAATATTGCTCAGGTCTATCTTTTCTCCTGGTTATTGCTATTTCAGTGCTATAAAAACATAATCCTAACCAAAATAAGTTTTCAAAGAACCCATCAATGAATAAATAGACAGATACCCTGTTTCCCCCCAAATAAGACATCCCCATAATAAGCCCAATTGGGCTTTGAGTGCATGGCAATAAGGCCAAACGCGTATTTCAGGATTCAAAAAAAAAATAAGACAGGGTCTTATTTTTGGGAAAACATGGTAGATATTATTTTCATCCAACTTCATCCATTGTTTTGTTCATTTGAAAGCAGGGAATCTCATTTAAAGACCCAAAGCCTTTAAATATAAGAGCCCAAGTGCCATTTGTTGTAGCCCAAGGGGGAGTAAAAGAGATGACTTCAGAGAGTTGGCAGGAGTCACACAGCACCATGCCAAGTTTGATTAGACTGTTTTAGTAGTTCAGCATTCTAGAAAGTGAACAGGGGAGGAATAAAAGTGATGTTGACTCAGCCATTTGTTTGCTGCAAAAGGAACATTAGCAATTTCTAAACGCCTTCGATTCTGTCCTAATGAAAATCCATTTAAACAAAACTCTATCCATGGACTCTCTATTTTCATTCATTTCCTGGAACATGGGCTATGTTGCTACGGAAAGATACAGGCATCTCACTCTGACATCATAGGGGCAAGGAATTACCTTATGTTCTCTTCAGATAATTGCTGATGGAAAGGACAAGACATTAGATTTAGCCCCACCATTTGGAAGAAAAAAGGCTAGGGGAGAGGGGGAGAGAAAGAGAAATAATGGGGTTTCCCCAGAGAAGGGGAACAGTAGAAGATTTTATTACAGAAGGGAGATTTTTGCAGGAGTGCCCTAAATATTTTGACTCTGTTGCTGCATCTAGAATTACTTGATGATAGACTAGTAGGCCTGCAGGCTACTAGGATAAGGCTTCGAATTAAAGAGTAGTACTCAACAATACAGGTAATTTAGAGCTTACATTTAGAATTGATTCAGCTCCCAAGGCCACATTGTTTTACCTTATGTAGTATGTTCAAAAGATCACTTGCACTTTCTGAAGAAAATATTGACTTTGGGCCAAAAATATCTGGCTGTATTGTACATGATGGCATTGAAGTACTCAAGATTCCCAATCCATTTGCCCTGATGAAGTCCATCAAGTAACATAACAGGTCATGAAGGCGGTTGATACCCCCAGGCTTATGGCTATGGGGGATTTTGACCTGCCATCAGCCAGCGAAATATCAATGGCAGCTTGGGAGTTCATGGCTTCCATGACGGCTTTGGACCTGACCCAGTTAGTTCACAGCTCTACTCACACAAGGGGACACACTCTGGATCTGATTTTTGTCTCTGGTCAGTGGCTGAATGATCTAGAAATAGGGGATTTAGTCATTGAGCCCTTGTCATGGTCTGATCATTCACTCCTTCAATTGGACTTTTGAACCGCTAACCCTCGCCGCAGGGTGACGGAACCGGTTAGATGGTTCCATCCCAGGTGCCTGATGGACCCGGACAGGTTCCCGATGGAGCTTGGGCCATTCCCTGAGGCTTTGGCGCATGGCTCGACTGAAGAACTAGTGGTGGCCTGGGAGAGGGCGGCTGCTGGGGCTTTGGATCACGTTGTGCCTTTGCGGCCTCTGACCCGGCACCGATCTCAATTGGCTCCTTGGTTTTCCGAGGAGCTGAGGGAGATGAAGCGCCGGAAAAGACGCCTAGAGAGTGGTTGGAGGGCCAGCCGTTCTGAATCTGACTGAACACTGGTGAGGTCTCATATTAAGACCTACCTAGTGGCAATCAGAGTGGCGAAATCTAGCTATTTTTCCGTTCTGATTGCATCTGCAGATAATTGCCCAGCCGCCCTGTTCAGGGTGACCCGCTCCCATCTCCATCCAGGAGCGCGGGAAGACCCCTTGTAGGGCAGGGCTGAGGATTTTGTGCAATATCTGTATGACAAAATCGCTTAGATTCGGGAGGGCTTCGACTCCGACTGGGTAGATCCAGATGGGGTGATGGAGGTGGGTCTTGAGAATGTTAGCTGGGAGGAGTTTGACCTTGTGACTCCCGAGAACGTGGACAGGGTTCTGGGTAGGTTGAATGCGGCCACATTTTTATTGAACCCATGTCCCTCCTGGTTGGTGTTGGCTTCCCGGGAGGTTACACAAGGCTGGCTCCAAGGGATTGTCAACGCTTCTTTGAGTGAGGGTTTCTTTCCCACCGCCTTGAAAGAGGCAGTGGTGAGGCCTCTACTCAAGAAGCCTTCTCTGGACCCAGCTGTTTTATCAAACTATAGTCTAGTCCCCAACCTTCGCTTTGTGGTGAAGGTTGTTGAGAGTGTGGTGGCACGACAGCTTCCCCAGTATCTGGAGGAAGCGGACTGTCTAGATCAGTTCCAGTCGGGCTTCAGGTCTGGCTATAGCATGGAAACGGCATTGGTCGCATTGGTTAATGATCTCTGGAGGGCTCGGGACAGGGGTTGTTTCTCTGTCCTGGTCCTATTAGATCTCTCAGAGGCTTTTGATACCATCGACCATGGTATCATGCTGTGCTGGTTGGAGGGGTTAGGGGTGGGGGGCACCGTGTTACGGTGGTTCTCCTCCTTCCTTTCTGACAGTACGCAGT
>JANHZT010001984.1:111274-126440 GCA_032468215.1 Stegonotus admiraltiensis | reverse complement strand
CTTTGCTGGCTGAGGAATTCCTGGAGTTCAAGTCCACAAGTCTTAAAGTTGCCAAGGTTGGAGATCCCTGGTCTAGAGGACATTTGTGCCTGTGGAAGCTGGCAGACTTACTCAGAGTATCTGTCATAGAAGGGAGATCTTAATAGGTAATATAGTAGCAGGATAGTCCGCCGTTTCAGCTCCATTCGTTCACGTTTGTTAAGATCTTTCTTATCACTCAGTAAACTCAAGCTGTGGGGGCAAAAAGAAGGAGATTCAAAGGTATTTTATAGGATTGTGAGCATTTTCACAATCATATTGCAATTAGTCTGTTTTTCAAAGAAAAGAGACCCTTCCTTTCATTCTCAGTTAACAGATTCAGAGCAACAAGGCCACGGCCTTGCTTGTTTGATTCAAAACATTCCTTTTAATTTTGTATTTGCTATTTGTAGGTTTCAAGGATAGGTTTTAATAATAAAAATTTTAGAACTACAAATTAAGACAGTTTCCATCTTCTCAAAAATATAAAAAGCAACTATTACTACAGAAAAAGAAAAGCTGCATTTAGTTTTCACTCTGTCTGCATTTAGAAAAGCAGCTAAACAGCATGTCCTTCATCAAAGTTTTAATTATTAAGTTTAAAATTAAGTTTTAAAAATGTTTATCTCCATATTTTGTTTAGCTACCTTGTGTACTTGCTTGAAAAGAAGAGCAGGATTTAAACTAAACAAAGTTCTCCAGCCTCTCAAGGAAGTGCAGCGTCTCCTCTCTCAGCTGGGACCAAAGGTATCATTGAGTGGAAATTAAAATTTATGACGTAAGAAGAGGTAAAAATAAAACTTAAACTAAGATGGCTTTTTTCCAGACTGACCTTGCAACATCCAAGATGCCTGATAGAAGCCAGGGTTTCCAAGATTTTTGTCCCCACGCGGCTAAACTCAATACTTCAAACAAACATTAAGGAACAAAGAAACAAGAGGCAACGGAACGCTCACAGAAAATCTCAAATCCAGGCAGGCTAAACTATAACAGGAGTTATAAATGCTAGATAAAATATCAGAAGAAACTGAGGCGTGCAGATCAGACAAAAATCAATAGAGAGGTACAGTACTGTGGAACACACACACGCACACACACACACACAAAATAAAAATACTGAAAAAGTCAATTCCCTTTCGTTGCTCTGTCCTCCTTCCCAGGCACTGGGGAAAAAAATCCCATGAAATATTTTTCTCTTCTGAATGATATTTTTTGAAAGTACTGCTCATTCAAACTGGACAAGAAGTATTTTAATGTAGTTACTTAAGACATCTACGAGATTACTCCTAAGCCAATTTTCTCCTGAATGAAGAATATCTTCACACTGTCCCTCTCCACTGCAGTGGTCAGATATGCAATGCTGCCAAGCTTTGCTGCACAGCAGCACATTGTCACTGCACAGACAATGGTGTCTGTGCCTTGGTCTAGCAATTTAACTTCTATTATAGCTGGAAATACTGTTAAAAATGATTTTCTTCCTACTGCTATATGAATTCAGTGGGATGTATTCCCAACAAAAAAATGGACAAGAGCTCAGTATTCCTGCTTATTTCCCTCACCCGCTTACTGAAGAGGGTACGTACTATAAAGAACAAGCTGCAAGGATTATCCTAGTATTGCCTTAAATTTGGTGCCAAGCAAAACACCCTCCTTGCCCAACCTCAAGGCCTGAAAGTAGTATATGGTTGATGGGTTCAATGTTTTTCAAGAACTTAAGAGAGTATACCTAAAATTCAAACATACCACTAACTTGTAATACTATAATATGTCTGTATATTTCTTTTATAACAAACACCCCCAGTTTCTATTGCCTTGTTTTGGGTTTTTTCTCAATTTTTCAGAACTCAAGATATAAAGATACATTGTTAGCATTGGATAGAGAAGCTGTTATATTTTGGGCACTATTCTTAATTTTGTTTCTAGGTGATTAACATAAGTGACTTTTGTTGATGTGGGAGACAGCTCCACCAAAGAGAATGGATTTTATTTCTCAATGCCAATATACTGTACAATACCTTTCTATGTGGTCTATCTTAAAATATGGTTTGAAAATGTCTAAAATCAATACAACCATTTCATTCCTTAGTGTTTCACCATGTATGGTAGTATCTCTAATGGTGACTAACCAAAATCTAGAGCCTGCTTGGAAATAAGCACCTTTCTGAACTAGGATAATTTATACTAAGGCTGTAGCTCTCTCTAGTGGCACACAGAACAGACTACAAGAACCACTGAAAGTCAAAATAGGATACAGTGCAACAATGGACGGGTAACAAAGATAGACTCAGCAAGTGTCTCCTGGGTGCCCAAAGGTGTTGATGGTTGGCTGCACTCCATTGCTCTTTGGTTCTGTTTTTCCTCACGTTGCTGAGGCTCACCCCAATGTCTAGAGTGCAGGGAAGGGGCTGAAATTAAGACAAAAGTATGGCCATGCATGGATATTTATCAGCAACCAGCAAGATGTTTGGCCAGAAAAAGTCATATACAGCCAATAGTTTACCAAGCCTCCCAAAAAGTTACATCAGAAAAAGCAAACTAGAATGATACTTACTGCTTTCGAGAGACCTCACAACACGACTACAACGCTTCCCCACGAAGATCTGCTCTTTTCCTACTAAGCTGGCTTCCAGGGCTGTCAAAAGATAGGTATGTAAGGCCACAATCAGGAGGGCTCAATTCTCCCACGTGCACCGATATAGCAATATCAATAGCACTTAGACTTAGACACCGCTTTACAGCCCTCGCTGTTTGCAGAGTCAGCATATTGCTCCCAACAATCTGGGTCCTCATTTTACCCACCTCGGAATGATGGAAGGCTGAGTCAACCTTGAGCCTGGTGAGATTTGAACTGCCAAATTGCAGGCAGTCAGCAGGCAGCAGAAGTAGCCTGCAGTACAGGCACTCCCCAGTCAAGAATAGGGATGGGGAGACTCGATATTCCAAATGGAATGGAAAACCCTGCAGGCCACTGTCCTCAGTGGTCTAGGCAGGTCCCCAGAAAATGCTGCTCAAACTTTCTAGTATACCTACTTTGAAGAATGAGGCTCCAGAGGTCCTCCTCATCTGTGCTGCAAAAAAAGAACTACAAGGCAACTTCTCTGTGGGCTTACCCTGAGTGTATACTATACAAATATGAGCAATGAACACAAGTGGATAGTCCTGGGCTATTTATTCAGAAATTGCCCACAACAATCCCCTTAGCCATTTGATCTCATTTTTAGGCAGCAAGCCTTTTCTTCTCAATATGGGATGGCAAAGTGGAGCTGAAAGTTGCTTAACCATCTACAAAGGAGTCTGTGAGAATGCAGCTATGCATACTTTTTCGGAGCACTGAGATTCAGTTCCTTGGTCAGGTCAAACTTATCTTAATAGATAATTATCTTAATCTTAATCTTGCACTAATGACATTTTTGTTCAGTAGTGATCTCATCATAAGCCTTTTTATTTTTTTTTGTAAACTTTCCTCAAATGGAAGAATACTGTATTTTTCAGAGTATAAGATGCACCCTTTTCCCCCCAAAAAGAGGGTGAAAATCTGGGTGCCTCTTATACTCTGAATGTAGCTCCACCCAGCTTCTCAAACGAAGGTTTCAGAGGCTGAAAAAACCATCAGAAACAAAGCTTCAGAAAAGAAGCCTCCAAACAGAGCTTCAGAAAAGAAGCCCCAAAACTGAGCTTCAGAGGCTTTTTTTCTGAAACTGTTTCGGAGGCTTTCAGAGCAAGAAAAAAAAGTTTTTTCTGAAACAGAGTTTCAGAAGTAAAAAAAAAGCAAAAAAAAAAGCATGGCACAGAGCTCACAACCAAGGAACCTGTTGCTAAAATTCAGCTTTGGGAACAGCTGATTGGAGGTATTCCGGGAGGCAGATCCACCTGCCAAACAGCTTTTTTCTTATTTTCCTCCCCAAAAACTAAGGTGCGTCTTATACTCTGGTGCATCTTATACTCCACAAAATACGGTACATGATTGCAAAAATGTGGAATAATCATCGTAACCATGATGATCTCTTTAATAGCTACGTCCCTGCATGTGCATGAATAAACACATTTATTTCAGCCCTGAACTCAGCATCAGTAGAAATGAATATTTAATATAGAGTAATACAAGAAACCCACAAAATATTTTTTCTGGTATTATCCAAGTACGGGTTATTTGGAAGACTAGAGGACACAACAATAATTCAACAGCATCCAGAACATCCTCCATTCCCCTTGATTATGCTGATTAACTAAATTGGTTTTGACTCACCTTTCTGATACAGTGATTGTCTCCTGTCTAATGGTACAATGGGAGGAGAGGTCTGGATGCCAGCTTTGTACCAGAGCAAGAGCAGGAGGCGCAAAATGGCTCTGTGGGTCAGAGAAAGTCACGGTTATAAGCAATAAAAGGCACACAATTTCACAATCAAGATACTAAAGGAGCGGAGTAAGTGTTGGAAGACACTCCCAACAACTTGACCTTGTGATCATTCTTGGAAATGTTTTGAGCTAATGAAAATTAGGCGGCTTATATAAAATCACAGTCACTTATCATGCAGAAATATTGCATATTATTTTGGATACAAATAAACATCAAGTAGCTTTGACAAGAGTCCAAACTTATTCTGAACTTATTCTAAAAACCATGTGGTTTATACTATACATGCCATACAATCACTCTAACTTTGCGTGAGCTATAGACACCTAGGATCTACCAGTAAAAAGGCCCCATTTCTTTTGTTTGCCAATCAAATGCATTTTGATAAGGTGCCAAACAGCCCTGGATTCCCCATCTCTATGTTCAACACTCACTTGGTTAACTGGATGAGGACAATAGTGGCCCACCGGCCATTCTCACCCCACACCTTGGCAGCTCCCATCTCGGCAAAGACCTCCAGGCATTCGAGAACACTCAGCCATGTTAGCAATTTCTGCTGGGAAAGTGGCTATACAAGAAAAGGCAAACAAACCTGTGAGATGACTCAGTATGATTAGTTTCAATGTACAGTAAAATTCTGTTTTTTCTTTTAAGTCTCAATACTTTAAACACTGGATACACCAGCTTTCTGCATCTATAAATCCACTGATCACTAGAGTCAATAGACGTAGAGATGGTTAGCAGATGGACTCTGTCCCAAATGTGCTTTTTCAAGAGGCAACTAGACTTTCTGGTTTTTCTCTGAATATGTTTCACTTCTTATCCAAGAAGCTTCTTCAGCTCTGACTGGATGGTGGGGAATGGAAGGGTTTTGCACTCAGAGCTGAAGAAGCTTCTTGGGTGAGAAGTGAAATGTCTTCAAAGAAAAACCAGAAAGTCCAGTTGCCTCTTGAAAAAGCACATTTGGGATAACCATGACCTGGATCACTGAGAATCTGCACAGACAGCTTTTCTATGCCCTTTCCTTGCCTGAGTTACTTCTATGTAACCTATTGTCTCCTATTGGTTAGACTGATATTCTCAGGCTCTCATCTCTTCTATTGTATTTTTCCTTTTCTCTGACCTGTGTAGCTGCTCTTTTTCATAATGGAGGAAAGCAGACAATACCCATTACTTGCAGACAGATGTAAGTACCTATCAAAATGCTGTTTTCTTAATAACGCTTTCTTTCATGCAAGCATCAGACCTGGTAATTCTTAGAAAAGTTAGCCTCTTTCCTTTTACCTCTCCACACATTCTTTCTAATCTGCAGAGGCAATTGTCATGAAGAAGGAGGGGCGCAATGTGTCCAGCATTTCCATACAAAAGTAGTCGGGTGATCTGCTGAGGATGTTTGTGGGTCTTTCAACTTTAACTATTTGTGCTCAAGTCTGACTCATCCCATTTCAACTACTGGCCAGCATCAAAGACCTGCATGCCAGAGCTTTGTTGAAGGGACATGGAGAGGTTCTTAAAGGGAGAAGTAATATTTAGGAAGCAGTATCTCTGCACATTGCATATTCCTCTGTCCTCCACCACCCTATCTGCTGCTTAATATTGTGCATTTTTACTGTTGGTGGCCTGAATGAGGAAGGCAGCAATGTTGGGGTCTAGTAAAAGGAGAAAAAGAAGAATCTTTTAGCTACCAAGCAAAAAAAAAAAAGCATTTTCACTGCTTCCTTATTGCCATTTGAATCCAAGTACTCAGATTCCTAATAGAGGACAATATCTGCAGCTCAGGATTGAATTGTAGAATCCTGGCTGCTCTCCAGCTTTTTTTTTTGCAGACATTCTTCACTCATCTAGTAATATCTTCAGTGCATCTAACTGGGCAACGAAACATCTGCAAGGAAACAACCAAGCTCGGACAGCACCAAGGACTCCATTCAGATCACATCTTCTCTCAATAATCTAAATCAGGCCCGCACAACATTCCAAGGACATAGTTAAACAGCTGTTTGGGACACTAGGTATGGGTAGTCATTGACTTACAACCATTCAGTGACTGTTCGAAGTTACAATGGCACTGGAAAAAGTGACTTATGACCGTTTTTCACACTTATGACTGGGGCAGCCACACTTACGAATGGTCATTTGATCAAACCTAGCCATTTGGCAACTGACATCTATTTATGAGGGTTGCAGTGTCCTGGGATCACATGATCACCTTTTGCGACCCTCTGACAAGCAAAGTCAATGGGGAAGACAGATTCACTTAATCACCATGTTACTAACTTAACAATTGCAGGGATTCACTTAACAACCATAGCAAGAAAGGTTGTAAAATGGGGCAAAATTCACTTAATAACTGACTTGCTTAGCAAGGGAAATTTTTAGGTTCAATTGTGGTCATCAGGTGAGGACTACCTGTATTCTTTATGCAATGGTTTTTAATTTAACAATATGGCCCTTTCCCCTCTATAAATTGGGCAGGGCTGCTCTAAACCTTCCAAGAGTTAAACGCCACTGTAATCTTCATCATCTATCATGCTGAATGTTGCAAGCAAAAAAGTGAACAGCCCTAAGTTAATCTAGGTAGAAGTTTCAGAGTTGAAGTATCAATAGAGGGAAAGGCAAGAGAAAGCTCCTAATAACTTCCTTTGGCCTGCAAAACATTCTTACCACTGGGAGGGATTGCTGCAGCTCCTTTCGAAGAATCCAGTCGTTAAGTAGGACCAGCAGACTGGAGGCAGAATACACTGAGAAAGGGAAGATGGAATATGGGGAGGGGAGGGGGAAATGTAATTAAAAAGGAATAAAAGTAAAAAGCTACTGTTTTTTTTTCCATTAGAGACTGGAAACTAAAGAGATCGCTGACTTAAAAATACTTTTATTTCAAAGCCCAGATTGTATTTAAATCAGTTATTCTTACTACTTCTGAAGTATGAGTCTTGGTCATATCTTGGCTTTCCTCCATAGGATCCAAGCAAAGGTACATTAATTCACAACTCCCTTTCAAAATGGCCATACTTTTGATAACATGTTCTGTGATGCAAAGGCATAAACATTTTTGAAATGGCATCTGGAGCCAAACTGTAATCTCAGTGAAAATTCTGACCCTGCAGGAATTTCAAGAAAGACTAAATATGCTATGGAACATACTTTCCCTGGTTTGTAGGAATAACTAAAGAGCCATAGACTGTTCATGTCCTTCATCTTTCAAGTGTTAAATCTGCCTCTCTGTATGAGAATATTACATAGAACTGGGAGAAGGTCTTCTTGGTTGTGGTAACCTATTTATGGAACACTGTTCCTAGCCTGGGCCAAACAAGTACAATACGGGTTTCACTACATTTGTTATAGCAATAGCACTATTGTAAACTATTGTAATTTCATTATTTTGAAAATACTTACAATTGTACAAGTGTATTCATTTCTCGCCACGCCCATCACAATGAAAGAAGTCAATTAACTCTATCTTGAAATTGTTTATTTCTCAACTTTCTAGCTTATGTTCAAATATTGACTACATTCAAATGATTGTATCATGACAAATATGAAACAAGCATAAGACACAACATTAAATTAAGGTTGCTCTATATGATTAAATCAAGAAATCTTGGTCTGCAATAACTGTAACTGTAACCCTGGATCAGTTATTACAGTTTTTGAAAACTGAGATTAATGACTTCAGGGCAAACCATATTTTGAAGGTGACTTTTAATACTAAGAGATAAACTGAAAAATTATCTTTAATAGAAAAGCAACCATTTTGAGCCCATCATAAAAGGAGAATGAAGGGGCTGAAGCTTATTAAACTGAGATATATCCTACCAAGTTGGCCAAGAGTAAAGAATGGGGTCAGACAGTCCTCTTCTAGGAACGTTCATATAAATATGGATTTATATGTAAGATAGCTCAAAAATAACATTTCCTGCAATTTTCTTTTAACCCTTTTTTCAGTAATAATGTGAATTTCTTACAGCCGTGCTGAATTAAATAAATATTTCATTAGACAGCTGACTAACCTTGTCTGGACTTGGAAGCTAAGTAGGACTAGGCCTGGTTAGTATTTGGATGAAAGACTTCCATGACAGATCAGCGTTATAAGCTAGACTGGGAAGTCAAAAAACATCCCAGTAGGAAAAAGGTCAAACCACTACCATATAATGAGACTATATTCATATAGTTACCAGGGGTCAAACTTGACTCAAAGGATTTTTTTTAATCAATAGATAATTTATTTAAGAGCCTTCTCCAAGTTAGTACTCTTAAAATGCACTGGAGTACAATATATATCAAATTTGATCAGTATACTCAGTTATGCAAATTGGGAATTTCTAACACTTCAAATTCTAATTGTGCTATCAAATATTAGCACCGAAATAGCTAGATTTTGGTAGTATGAGTTTTTGACGATTACAATGTTTTAGAGTATACGTCAAAAGCAGGGGCAGGTTTCAAAACTTGTTGCTACCGGTTTGCTCATGGGCGCGCGCGCCCTCTCTTGTGCACGTGCAACACTTCTGCGCATGCGCAGAAGCGTCCAGGCAGGTGGACGGAGCCTCCCCCTGCTACCGGTTCGCCCAATCTGGGGCGAACCGGTAGCAACCCACCACTGGTTAAAAGTGGAAATGAGAGCATTCTACCTCTCAGAAGTCTCCTGCTACCATTTCCACCTTAATATTTTTGTACGGAGGGAAACCAAAATTTGTGCTGCCAAAAGTTACATTTTTGCACTCAATTTTAGCAACGTGATCTCAGGGTACTGGAGGTGCGTGTACCCTGTCACCAACGTAGCTGCAAGCTAAAAACTGAGTTTTTAAATGTCATAATCTATATTCTACATTGAAACTTTTGGAAGTTATTTAATAACCCAGGATATGCAATAAGCAGGTATCTTTTTACTAAGTCTGCACTACTATTAATCTTCTCATCGTTCCCTCCATCCATCTCCTCCCACTTATGACTGTATGACTGTAACCTTTCGCTGGTATCCTTATGATTTATATTGATATTGTTTCCTGATTGCTTATTTGTACCCCATGACTATCATTAAGTTTTGTACCTTATGATTCTTGATGAACGTATCTTTTCTTTTATGTACACTGAGAGCATATGCAACAAGACAAATTCATTGTGTGTCCAATCACACTTGGCCAATAAAAAATTCTGTTCTATTCTATTCCCCCCTAATGCAATCCCACATGGGTTTCTGAGAGAACCCAATGATATTTTTACTATTTTAGAACTTCAAAACAGTTGTACTTACCCAATTCAGACAGCTCATGAGAGTCAGAAAATCGACCTGTAAAAATAAGTACAAATGAAACCTGAGCCACTATTCATACCACTAGAGAACAGCCAATGCAAGAGTTTTGAGGGAGTAGCTGTGAAGCAACAGCTAAAACAATGAAGCCAACATATTTCCCAACCATCCCAGAGATTTATGTTTCCCACACATATTCTGAATTATACATACGCTTAAATAACTGAAAGTAGTACAACAGGTTCATCTACAATGGGAAACATATATTTTTCACAGACACCTAACTTAATGTCTTGCCCATGCTTTTTCCTGTCTGCCATAATACTTTTGAAATGTAATCTAAGATTTTACACTGCATCTAACAAAGACCATATGGATCAATATAATCAGAAATTTGTTAAACAAATTTATATGGTTCCCCAAGCCGCACATGCTTCCAACATTTTTTCCCCATCTTACAACCCTTTAATCCCTTTATTCGGGGTGGAGTTGGGCGACTGAATGGAGCGGCTTCTAACATTAAAATCACTAAAACCTCACCTCAAAAATGGTTTAAAAGCAATTTTTCCTTGATGAACCAAGGACTCATGTAACCAAAGGACTCATGTCATTCTTTTTTTTTTTCTTATTCAGATTTACTTCTATTCCAAAAAGGGCCCTCTCTCCCTGTATGAAATTATGTATAATTTACTTCTTCTTTCGTCCCTGTTTTGTATTTATCTCACCATCAACGCAGGTAGCGTTCTCTCACATCTTCTCTATAGCTGCACCCTGACTTTGGAATTTGGTCTTCAAAAGGTTTTTAAAAGGTATCAGTTTTACATATCTACTATTAAATATGAACTGGTTTCAATTCTTTAAAGAAAAGGTCTGAAAATCTTGCCGAATAGTTAAATAGGAAGAAAATTATTATGGGTAGAGGAGCAAACCAAAATAAAATAGCAAAAGTCACAATGCCTTTGCATACATTAATTTTACTTTCAGATTAGGAATATTACGTACAGTTCCAATTACCTAATTTCAAAATGACAAGTTAGAGCTGGATTGTTAGCAACATAACTTTTGGCTCCATTGTGATGATAAGTCAAGGACTATCAACAGACCAACAAATATCAGCAACCCCCCACTTCAGCATATTGATCTTACATTTGGGCACTCCCACCATTAGTTAAAGCCACATGCTTCAAAATATTAGGTAATATACAAATGAATGGGAATGATCTTGATTTCATAATCAATGAATTAAGTGCTGCTTAGATGGATACGGCTTTGATCTTCTAGGACCCTTCATATGGAATGGAAAGAATTTAAACCTCAAGGCTGTGACCACCGTCATTAAGAGACCAGAGAACACCAAGCACAATCCAAACAATTTCGAAAGAGGTTGCCAAGTTAGAGATTGAAACCTGCAGTTTCCACAGCATTGAGCTGCAGATTTTTAACATATCTGTAATAGCAGAGGACAGAGTAGAATAGAATAGAGCTGGAAGGGACCTTGGAGGTCTTCTAGTCCAGCCCCCTGCTCAAGCAGAACGACTACAGTGATAAAGTGATAAAGACCTACCTAAGTTGAGATCAAGCTCTGCAACTGATTAAAAGGAAAAGTAATTTTAAAAAAGAGCCAAAATCTTTCTCCAAATCACTATTTCAAATCCAGGGCCAATTGAAAGATTTAAGAGAAGGACCGCAGTACTATTTATTTCCCCCTGTCACCTATTACCTTTTTTCCTGTTAAACCTGCTGGGCAATTTTTAAAACCACAGAAAGAAACCCAACAGGTAAAGCCTTCTCCAACACTGGAATTCAAAAGCTTCACCTGCCAGACGTCTGCCTATTACCGAGCTGTTAGAAATGCTAAGCCTGAATCCTATTTGGGATTGGAAGGGAGCAAAACACAAGTTCAACAACCTTTTCGTACCAAAAAAACCCCCCCAACCATCCTATGGATAGAGAAAGCTTTTCCCCGGGCATCTGCAATGGTGCTCGTCCCCTCCTACCTGGCAGCAAGTAAGAGAGGCCCCGCACGGTGCTCTCCAGCTGAGCAGTGGCCGCTGGATGCCGCTTCACGTAATCCTGATACCGGTAACACAAATGCCGCAGCCTCCCCACTAGACCCGGCGCCGATCCAGCCATGGCTGCCCGAAAAAGATCGACGTACGCTCACACACAGATACATAGAGACACTCCCCCATCGCGCCTGCGCACACACTTCCGGTTTGTACTTTGCTGCCCGGACACACATACCCCCCCCCCAACCATCACATCCCACCCCACCTCCGGCCCCGCCTCTCTCCTGGACTGGCTCGGCATTCTGCCTCTGCGCCTGCGCAGCACCTGCTCCGAAGCTGGCGCGAGCGAAATCAATCGAGCCCTGAATGGAAACAAGCCAGAGGGAAGAATGAGCCGAGCGCGAGGAGGTTCAGGCTAGCAGGCGCGCCCGCTTGCTGGAGGTGGAGGAGGTGGAAAGGAGGAACTTTTATACCAGGGCTGGAGAGAAGGCGCGCGCCGTCGTGGCAGCAGCGCGCGCCACTGCCAGGTGGGAGTATTGCGCGGGGACGCGGCTTGCCACAGACTTCCCTTGCACAGCGCCGACGGGGTTGCCCCCGACTCACCTCCGGCATCGAGTCGGCGCTTCATGCACCACCTTTTCTCAGGCGTGGCTGTCTCCGGCGAGAGGGTCCAAACGCTGCCAGCAAATTTCGCTTTTGCAGGGGAGGGGGCTAAAATAAGGAAAGCGCTAGGTGGGGGAGATGGGCTCGGGCTGGGTTTTTTCGGGGTGTGTGTGTGCCGGGGACGCCCTTCGCCCCGCTTTGGAGAGGATGCCCAGCAGGTGTCTTGTCTAATAGGGTGTCCTCTCCTGGGGGAGAGAGCATGTGGGGGAACGGCCTAACGGGAGAATGTATAATACCAGAGGCTGGTAGGGGAAGTCTCCTGTCCCTGAGAGACCTTACCGTAAAAATAGAAGCCCTCTCCTGCTTTGCAGCACCGACTGGCACGTGGTTTGGTGGCGCCCTGTGCTAAAGTGAAGTAATAATAGTTGGAGCTATAATAAGAGCGTCTGCTTGACAATGGTCCATGCCCGGTGTCTCATTCGCTAACTGCTACCTTGGAAAATCTTTCTCTCTGACTGGATTGCGTGTCTTTCTCTATTTAGAAGTCCGCGGCTATAATTCCACGCGTCTCTGGGTAGAAGCAAACGCCCTAAAGTTTAAACTCTTGCAGGCTGACTTTAAAAAAGGGGGGAGGGTCGGCCCAGATACCTCATTGGATTCTTTTTTTAGAGATCAATTCGGAGATAGGTACTATTAGATTTTGGATTTATTGATTTGAGGGATATCTCACCTTAGACTCTAGACTAGAGCAAAGTTTCCCAAACTGAGATGGCTCTCTTGGGGAGGTGCATACAGAATTGGAGGGGGGGTGGGGTGTGTGAATTGCATTTTTAGTTACATTCTAACAATAAATGCAGCTTTCCCAAAGTTTCATTGGATTATTTTCATTGTTCATTTTTGAGGTTTGGATTTTTAGGCTAGAGGTAGTTTTCACTTACTGACCATTCAGAGTCTATCACAGTTACAGTGGTATTGAATAAGGCGGCTTATGACTGATATAGAAGTTGCAGTTGTGTCCCCACAGTCACATGATCTCAATTCGGACACTTGGCATCTGACAGAGATTTAAGACAGTCATCACATCCCATAGCACATGATCACCATTTGCCATATTTACTGCCAGCTTCCAATTAGCAAAGTCAGTGGGGAAGCCTGTAGGAAGTTGTAAATCATGTTCACGTGAAGTCACACCAATGGTGATTCACTTAATGATTGCAGCTGGAATTGACAAATTGCCATTGTAACTAAGATGCGGTCACATCATTTTTCACATTACAACTGGATTGCTTAGCAATAGAGTTGCAGATCACAACTGCAGTCAGTAAGTGAGGACTACTTGTATATAAAGGGCTTCATTTGCTGAATGTGATAAACTGGACCTCTCATTAAAGGAATTTCTTGACCTAGGAAGCTCTTCAGCGCCAATGCTAGCGGTTACCAAATGAACATTGTTGTTCAGGATTCTGTCTCAATATCTGGTGTGAAGTAACAACCCTGTGAAAAATGCACATTGGAATGTATGTGTTTTACATTTTACAGATGTAGAGTTAAATTTGTGAGTCTGAAAAGCAGGACATGTACTTAGTACCACCAAGGTTCATGAAGGATTTACAGTAGTACAATATTAGCATATGCATTCCCCTTGCATTTCCATTTTTTTCATTGTGCTCCCTGATTTTCATTACTGAAAGCTGAGGATCATTTGCATTTTCAACTATATAATCCCAAAAGATAAGTATCAAAGAAACCAATTCTGTTTGGAGAAGGGAATAAAATCCAGAATTATTGGTGGACATTCCAGATGCAGGTAGCCCCAAATCCATAGCCACTCAATCTTGCTAGGATTGATTCTGAGCCTTTTCTTCCCCATCCAGACTTCTGCACACTCAAGGTACTAAGATATGGCATTGCTTGATCAGCCTAAAGCTGGTTATCTCAACATACTGATAGTACCTAATCCTGTGTTAGTAGGTGACCTTAATCAACAGCTTCATATAGATGTTGAACAGTCTTGGGAAGAGGAGAAGAACTGTTAGAAGCCTCAGGGACTGAGTATCTCCTTCCAAATCGGCACCAAATGAAATTGGTGATAAAGGAAGAAATACTAACTGCAATAATATGCTCACCACTCCTAAAGTCCTGAGCCAACCAGAATGATACCATGATTTGTGGTATAAAAGGCCACCAAGAGATCAAAAAGTGCAATCAGTGCTGTACTGAGGCTGAAACTCAATTGGAAAGGGTGACTAAAATTTTGTCCACAGATTTTCCTTCCTGCCTGCCTGCCTGCCTCCCTCCCTCCCTCCCTCCATTTCCTAAAGAATAAAAAGGCTTTATCTGGGGTTTTTTTGGTCTTATAATGGCACCCCATTCTCTATGTCTTCTTGTTGGGATAAGAAATAGCTGCTTTTGCAAGAAATCAGGGTAAAGAACTGTCTGTTAAATTTAACCGTACCTCCTATGTTTCCCAGGCAGCTGGGAACAATTGAATGTGCAATACCCAATTTCACTTTCAGAGGATACCATTTATGGAAGACTGCAATTTCACTTACCATATTTAATAAACATCCATCCTGGATTTATCAGCAATTATATTCTCAGGTATCATTTTTTATCCACCTCTTTGATGGCAACTTAGAAATTTAAGCCTATGTTGAGTTTAAAATATTATTTGGCAATAGATTAAAGTAGTAGGACCTGGCTTGATTTGCTTTTGGTTTGCAACTAACTGGGAAATAACCCAATGGGGCCTGCAGTACAGAACAGGGAAACAAAGAAAGGGTGTCTTATTAGTAGTCTTAGGCTTTTGATGAAGATTGTTTATAGAAACATCAAAAATGAAGAGGACCGTCAAATTGCTATGTATATCCCTGAAGTATATCCCATACTTTTGTTGGCCATGTGCCCCACAAGTACTGGTTACAGAAGCTTTCA
>JANHZT010001984.1:65097-75175 GCA_032468215.1 Stegonotus admiraltiensis | reverse complement strand
ACTCTGTGGACTTCAACTCCCAGAATTCCTAAGACAGCTTGGCTGTCTTAGGAATTCTGGGAGTTGAAGTATACAGGGTGTGAAAGAGCCAAGTTTGCCTACCACTGGACTATCATACCTGAGGTAGCATCAGATGACAATTATAGCCCATAAAGTGAAAGTCTTGATAAAAAGATTGATGTAGCCTGTGCCCAGTTGATAGATCATGTGAGAGGCCCACGTAGGCCATTTTGTATTTCCATCATGAGAGATACTAAATGATTTTGCCTGCAATGTTTACAAGGTTCCTTTTGACCTTTGCATGTGATGGTAGTAAATCCCATTGTCAGAGGACACCCAATTAATATTTTTAGATCATCTATGAGAGTTTAGGGGTAACTATTCTATAACCAGCCATAGGTCAGATGTTCAATCTTCGTTTTTCCCCTGCCCCACAAGCCTAGTTAAGGGGTGTTACATTGGTTCCCAAGATCAACCAGTTTGGTACTAGGAAAGCATGGTAAGCAGTTTGGAGAGGAATTAATTTGCCCCAGTCCTGAATCCTGAGCTGAGTAGAGGGGCTGCACCTTATATTTTTGCTTCAACTATTTGATGTTTCTTTTATCCTCTTTCCTTTGTATTAGATGTGCCCTTCTTGAATTGAGGCATCCTTAAAATATTTTGTTAGGAAATGCTGAGAGTTTAGCTTTGCATCCCTTAACTTGAGCCAAAATTGTAAAGTAATCTGTTTTCTGGACCGAATCAATTATGGAAGGCAAATGATTAGACCCAATTAACAAAAGGTCTGCATGAGTCACTTAATGAGTTTAGTGGTGCAAATTGGATGGGGAGAGCATGTTTAAAGAGCATGTTTTGACATTGACACGGAGGCCACACAAAATCAGTTCTTTCCAGACTGACTGTATAAAATACCTGTTAAAATCAAAGATAAAATATTATTAATATTAAAACAAGGATATTTCCTACCTACATTTGATTTTTAGTTTTGTGTAAATAGTATTTGGTCTTAGGATACAGTGCTGATTGCACTTTTTCAGAATATCACAGAAAAACTGATTGTCTGAACACAAATCCTCGTGCTTGTCGTAATATGAGCATTCCTGAAATACCTATTTCTAAGGTATCTGTTATTTTCATATTCAAATGTAGACAACAGCTTTCATGGTATTGGCGAAGCAGTAGGAAAGGGAGAAAACAAAACTTTAAAAATGGGGTGATGGAACATCACCAAAATTACATTTGGGAACCAAAGAGCATTTAAATTGTATTTTAGAAGGGTTTTGGGGGCCTGGGATGTGAGGGCTCTATAGCTTTTTTGTTGACTAATGATAATATGTGATGCTCTCAATTTGTCTTATTGATTTTGCAGGTTGCAGATGCTGGAAGCGATATGTAAACACTGGACAGGCCCCATTAGCCTGGCTTTGTACATGTCTGATGCGGAGGCCCAGCAGTTTCTACGCTATGCTCAAGCATCGGAGGTGCTGAGTAACCGTCAGAATGTTGCCTATCACATTGTATACAAGGAAGGGCAGTTTTACCCAGTCAACTTCTTGCGCAACATGGCCCTGAAAAATGCACAGACCTCCCACGTTTTTCTGATGGATATTGATTTCCTGCCTATGTATGGCCTCTATGATTATCTCAGGTGTGTCTTTTTGAGGTCCAAAGTGGGTCAAGGCAACAATATGGTTTTCAATGGAGTCTCCCAAAGATCTAAGAAATTGTGACGTCCTCAGTCTTTTCTTCAGTGTCCCTCCACATAGGTCTTGGTTATCCCCTTTAGCTGGTGTCAAGTTTCTTCATTGTGAAGAAGTTGTTGCCTTCTTCATTTCCTCTTTCCACTGATGTTGCAGTTGACTCTGTTGGGCATGCTGATCCCGGAGGAGTCCATGAGCCTCTGTTAGTTTTATTCTAATGTATTCCTTAGGCAAAAAAATATGTCAGTCCTAATACCCTCCAGAGTGTTGAAATCTTGAAATGTTCTGTTTGCAATTTGTCTCCAGGTCCTCCATCATGCAGCTGGAGCTGCCCCCAAAAAAGGTAGCACTCATAGTGCCTGCATTTGAGACTCTGCATTACCGCCTCAACTTTCCTAAATCCAAAGCGGAGCTGCTCACCATGCTGGACATGGGCTCCCTCTATACTTTCAGGTAAGTGCTGATCAGAAAAGATCCATTTTCAAGAATCAAAGATTGGGTTAAACAATTGCTGGACCATGTTTAGCAACTAAAGGGTGGAACCAGCTTCACAGTTTTCTTCAGTAACTTATGCACCAAGATTTAGCTGGTTATTTGAAACTGATTCATTAATTCAGTCCCTGGCTATGAATATATTTTCTCTTCTCCCTGTTCAACTTATGTTCAGCCCCAGGGGTGGTATTGACTTACATTTGCTACCAGTTCGCAAATGTGAGCGCTTGCGCACAACGCCTCTGTGGCGCAGAGCATCAAAAATGGGATGTGATGGCGGGTGAGCAGAGCTTCCTGCAACCACTGCTACCAGTTTGCCCAAACCGGATAGAACTGGCTGAATACCACCACTATTCAGCCCTCTCATTTTCTGACACTATTTCCTTTCAGACTTTTTTTTTTCATTTCTCATGACTGTTTACTACTGTGTATTTCTCAGATCATTTAAAGTGTTTTCCCAATTTCTGCCCCTTCTCCCCCCTCCCCGAAATCACCTTACTACTCTGCTTCCATTGCCTTTCTTTCTTTATAGTGAAATAAATCTGCTAATAGCTTGGTTTCCATTGATACTTTAGAATATGTTAATCTGTTTTGGTCTCCCCTGCCCCATTATCTCCCATTTGTTTCCAGGCATAATAAAAATGGCTGGTTTTGTCTGTAATATGTATTGATATATACCAAGAAAAAAGGCTGCTTCTCTCACACAATCCAATTCATCCTAAATGATTAGGTGGTTAGAATCTTGGTTCCCTGTCCCATTATCCTCTGAGGTTTGCTTGGGGAAAAAATGTTCATCTTTACTCTCAAATCATTGTGAAACCCAAAAAGAAATCAGAATTCTGCTGAAATTCAATGGGAAAGGTCTGAGCTTTAGCAGCACAATGTCAATTTCTTTGGTTTGGGGGTAGTAGGTTGAATTGGGAGTTTTCTTCCTAGAATATCTGTGCTCCCACTTTTATTTTTGCAAAGGCACAAGACCTGAGATAAGGCCAGTTTCATTGGGATTGTGGTATTCTCTTACACTCTCTCACATGGGTAGGCCTTCTTTGGAACAGCTTGCATCCTAAAATAAGGAATATGCCCAACTCCTGATTTTCAGGAAGATCTTAAAAACATTTTTATTTTGCAGAGCATTTGAATGCTGATCGTACTGAGCTGTCCTAAGACATTAATTGGATTGTCAGGAATTTTTAATTGTTATATATTTATTCTATGGCATTGTAAGCCCATTGGAAAGTGAATGCTTAGTAAATAATTGTATTAAAAAATGAACATAGTATCTTGTGACAATCCAAGAAGTGTGACTTTTGATAGGGGTAATAAGGAAGTCTGGTTAATCTAAGCTTGTTTTTCAATCTCTTAGTTTTCAGTATAGGAACCAGATTGAAGTATTTTCACTTGGTGTTTCCCCAATGATGTATATTTTTTTGTACAGGTATCATGTGTGGCCCCAGGGCCATGCTCCAACAGATTATGCCAAATGGCGGACAGCCACAGTGCCGTATCAAGTGGAATGGCAACCACAGTTTGAGCCTTATGTTGTAGTAAGGCGTGATTGTCCCCTCTATGACCAGCGCTTTGTAGGCTTTGGCTGGAACAAGGTGTCTCACATCATGGAGCTTGATGCTCAGGTGAGTACGTGAGTGGACAGATACCCACTATCTGTCCTTTTTGTTGAGGAAGACCAGGGCTAAAGGGAATGGCTTCCTGTCAGCCACTTCCTACCTTTTCACAGGAGTATGAGCTGCTTGTCCTGCCCAACGCCTTCATGATCCATATGCCTCACGCTCCTAGTTTTGACATCTCCAAATTCCGCCAGAGTACTAGCTATCGGAACTGCCTCCAGACTCTGAGGGAAGAATTCCATCAGGACCTGTCCCGCAAGTATGGTGCGGCAGCACTAAAATACCTCACTGCAGAGAGAAGTTTATGAATGGCAACCAGAATACCAAAGGATCGTGTGACCTGCAAATGGACGAGGCTCAAGACTTCTTGGAGAGAAACTCATCAGAAGCCTCCTAGCTATGGTGACCTAATGGTACAGCCATGCCTAGATTGTGAATGGAATTTTAGCCACAGCTGTCGTTCGGGGCTATATTTTGTGGCAAATTCTATTCTCAGATTAACTAGGCAAATTACATTTGTATGCATCTTCCTTCTTTTTACAGATTGTTCCCAGATTAAGAGGAAGTCAGAGGAAAAGAGAGGGAAAATGTGTGGCTTAAGTACTCCCCCTTTCTCACATGCACTGTATTAAATCAGTGCTTGTGTTCACCGACATTCAGTGATGGAAAGGAACATTTTTGTTCATAATTGTAGCATTTTTTTTCTCTTTCTGTTTATGAAATAGCAAGGGCTGCCATTACTGTTTTCTAGTGTCTTCTCTTTGCCCGTTGTTCTCTAGCCTTTGGTCTTAACATATTTTATAAGAGAAGTGGCTCTAATGGCTCAAATCAGAGCTGAAAGGGGCTGCCCTGTTCAGTGCAGGAGTCCAAATTAAACAGACAGATGGTTATTTAGTCTTCAGTTGAATGGATCCATGAAGGGAAGTCCACCAGATTTCTGAGTAGTATAATTGATTTGGGCTGTCAAGTGACCTTCGGAAGCAGTCTACTTCTAAAACCTGTTGTTGGGTAACACAAGTTAGGAGAGGGTGCTGTCCTGCTCTTTGATTTTCCTCTGGTTTTTTTTTTCTTTTTTATACGTTATCAGTTGGCCGCTATGGAAACTGAATGGGGAACCTAGGTAAACTTCTGATGATGTTACCTAGTTTGAATAATGAAACATCTGCAAGAAAACAATCAAGCTCAGAGAGCACCAAGGACCCCTCAGATCTTATTTCTAGCCTCATCCCCTTTCTCGTTTTGGTATTTCCCTGAAAATCAAATTTGAAGCAAGACAATTCATGTAATGCTAATGTTGATCTTTTTTCTTTTCTTACCTGCCTCTGAATATTTCTCAGCATTTGCAAGAGAAACTACCCCGTGTTTCTTACTTATCTGTTTAGTTGTGGCCATATTGATTGAAGAGCTTTTTGTGTTTAACCATATTCTAAAACAAGAACCTTATGTCACACGGGGAAAAAGATTAAATGAAAAGAAATCCATACTACATATTTTGCTGAGACTATATGGCATAAAGTAATGCTTTATGCCATATACAGTGATGCTTAAAAAACGTTGAACTCTTTTGAATTTTCCATATTTCTGTGTAAGTAGGAGCTAAAATGTTATCTGTTCTCCACCCAACTCCTAACACAAGATAAAAAGAACCCAATTAAACAAATGAGTCAAAATATAGTACAGATTTGTTGATTTATTGCGCAAAATGACCCAAAGGTACATATTTATATGTGACAAATGACTGTGAAAGTTTGCTTTCAGTAGCTATGCCTGCCACCCAAACCTGGGTAGCAGTAGCTGTAACTAAACATTTTCAACAACTATTGATCTGTACTGCACACTGTACTGGTGGACGTTTAGCCCATTCCTCCTTATGAAACAGGTTTAATTTAGGGTTGTTGGCAGGTTACCTTGCACGAGTTGCCTATTTTGGATCCCTTCTATGATGTGGGGGGGGGGGGGGGTTTGGAAAGTTTTTTTCCCACACGTTTTTATGTGATTGAAATCAGGACTTTGACTTGCCCTTCCAAACCATTTTTATATCTCGGGTCATCAACTTGCTGCATGATCCACGTTCTCTTGAGCTTCAGTTCCAAGACATTTTTCTGTATAATTTGATGGCATAATTCAGAATTATAGTTCCATCAACGATGGCCAATCATCCTGGCCTAGAGGCAGTAAAGAAGGCCCAAAGCTGATATCAGCACCGCATTTCACAAATGGGTTAAAATCCTTATGCTGAAATGCAGCATTTGCCTTTTGCCAAACGCTTTTCATACAAGCTAAAATGTTTCTGTTTTGATCTCATCCATCCACACAACATTCTTCCAATAGCCTTTGACTTATCTGTGTGGTCTTTCACAGACTGTAGAGAGGCAGCAATTGTTTTTATTTTCTTTTTGAGAATAGTGGCTTTCTCCTTACAACATTGCCATACATACCACTGTTAACCATTATTCTGCCATGCTATTCATCAATGTAAGAAGGGCCTCTTGGTTCCTTAAGTGTTTCCTGGGGGCTCTTTGAGACTTCCTGGAATATTTCACACCTTGCTCTTGGGATGATGCTTGGTCAACAACTCCTGGGGAGGGTAACAATAGTTGCCTCCATATGATCTGCCCGATAGTGGACTGGTGAAATACAACCTCTTTGGAAATAGTTTTGTGATTTTTTTTCCAGTCTGATGAGCATCAACAACTGTTTTTCGAAGGTCTTCAGAAATCTTTTGTTTGAGCCCTGACACACCTCTACACCCCTGTGCTGTGAAGATCGTAGAATTGCTTTTTAAAATAAGGTAGAACTTCCCATGCTCACACCTCATTATCATTACATTGATTTAACCAGCTGACTCTATTTGTCTCTTCAAATAAACTGATCATCCTAGAGCAGGTGGGTCAAACTGGCAGACCGCGGGCCGGATGCATCACAGGCAGGCCACGCCCACCCCAGCTCTGTGAAGGGGAAAAATGTCATGATACGTCACATGACGGCAACATGACACCGCGGGTTTGACACCCGTGTCCTAGAGTTTCATATACTTTTGCCCCACACACAAATATGTAGCTTTGGATCATTTTTATCAATGTATTAATGAGCAAATATTTTCAACTCATTTCTTAATTGTGTTCTTATCTAGTTTTAGGAAGTGTGCAGGATGATCTAGAAGGCATTTTAGATCATGTTTATGCAGAAATACCGAGAATTCAAGATTTCATGAATTTTTAAGCACCACTGTAGTACAGGTAGTACTCGACTTAGAACAGTTTGCTTAGTGGCCATTTGAAGTTACAAAGGCAGTGAAAAAAGTAACATGACCATTTTTTTACACTTAGGACCGTTGCAGCATCCCTGTGGTCATGTGATCAAACTTCAGACGCTTGACAACTGGCTCATATTTACAACGGTTGCAGTGTCTTGATGTTATGTGATCCCCTTTTTTGATCTTCTGACAAACTCAATAGGGAAGCCAGATTCACTTAACTGCTGTAGTTACTAATTTAACTACCGCAGTGATTCACTTATCAAATGTGGGAAAAAAAATCATAAAATAGAGCAAAACTCACTTAACAAATTTTTCACTTAGCAACATAACTTTGGGGCTCAATTGTCGTAAGTTGAGGCCTACCTGTACAGAGTTTTTGAATTAGGCTTGGCTAAGCAAATGCTTTTGAAAAATTTAAGAAGGTATTTTTAAAGTAAAGTTTCCTTTCCGCTGCCTCTTTTCATTGTTCCACCATCTAAAAGTGGTGGTTGTGCCGTTATGCTACGCAGAAGCTCTAGCTGACTTCTGCACTCACGAAATCACCTTAGTGCAGCTTAATTTACTGCTCAGCACTGCCAAGCAAACTCTTTGCCTCTCCATGGAGGAAGGTGAAGTTCATCCAAGGCCCTTCATATTTCCCATCCCTAAATTACAACAGAGTTCCCTGCCCTAGGGATGGAGCTAGAGTTTCAATTTGTAGGCAGCTGAATCTTTGCAGTCTTGGAAGTCTTTTCCTGCACACTGTCATCTCTAAAGATGCCTAGGAAATCTGATCAAAAAATCAGATTCAAAAATCAAAGAACACCCATTCTTTGATTGGAAAAACCTAGAGTTCCAAGATGGTAAACATTTGGCTTGCAGTACTTCAGATGTTATTAAAAAGAAGTGATTTGGAACGTGTGTGAGCACGAAAGCATCTTCCACTCATTAAAGCAGCATTGTCCTCAGGATCATGTAACTGCAAAAGTCTCCTGGAAACAGAAATAGCTATTTTATTGAGTCACAGGCAGTGTATTTGTACTGCTGTGTATTCTGAAGCACATCTTCCGAATCAGACCCAAGGATTGCACAACCCTTATAACAATGTGCTTTTAATGAATGCTATACTGGATTGTGTGTTGGGAGCAGCTTCAACCTAGCACTTGTTCATAGTTATGAAACACTGGATTACAAGGAGTTGGTTGTATTTATATAATTTAAACTGATTTCTCACTACATGTAAATTGTGCTTCTTGAATTTTCTAACAGTTCCTTTTTATCTTTGTGTTCTGGAGAATCTCCGGTACTTTCTGCTGCTAGGCCATTTCTTCTGATTTTTCTGGTATTAAACTGGAATGTAAAAGTGATGGGACTGAAATGTTCCATCCTAATTTAAGGTGGAGTCATTTAAATATTGATCCTAGTCCAAGTTGAAAATATAGAGAACTGGTTGTATTTCTTGCCTTTTTAAAAAAATAAATACAAGTTTTTAGAAATTACTTTTCAAGCCTCTGGTTGAAATTGTGTGATTATTTCTTGCTAAAGAACTCTAAACTAAATGATGACTGAAACAACAAATAGTAAAGTTATCTCTGATAGATTTTGCTGCACAAAGAGCTCTGGGTGTTAAGTTATCCTTGTTCAGTTTTCCTACTTCATTAATGCATTAGTGCTAAATCTAAGGCAAGACAGTACGGAATTAAAAAATATGAAGTATTGGGACCTCCGGTTGGCGCCGCAGTGATCTCAGGTGGAAACTTAGCGGGGCTCTTTGGAGCCCCGCAAAAACCCCATCTGTCAAGCCACCGCCGGCAGGTCTGTGGACCTACCCTGTCCTGTAGGGACAGGGGGTTAGAGAGGGACCCCTTGGACGGCCGAGAGGAACGGGCAGGTTCCTCGGGGCTGGAGGATTGCCCTCTGCGCTGGTGGATGCGGCAGCCATGGCGGCTACCCTGAGACCGCAGCAACTGGAACAAAAGAATGCGCAGGAAGAGAGCGGAGAGTGGAGCAGGGAGTTTGAAAGCTGGGTGAGTGCACTTCTGCCCAGGCGGGAACTGCCTGTAAATATTGGATTATAATAAGTGTGCCCCAGCCTTAACAGCAGCTGAGAACTATTGGGGTAAAAAGACTCAAATGAATGGTGGAAAGAAAAGACCTGTTGGTAGCACTAATTACCGACTTTTTGGAAACGATATCACTACAGAACTGGTTTTTCTTTTTCTTTTTTTGTGGCTAAATGAGATTGGATTGTGTTTGAGAGAGAGGAAAGGGAAGAGGAAATAATTACCCTTTTAAAAGCAAAGACAAAAGAACGGAGATGGATAAAATGGCCGCCAGCTGGGAGTGAAAATGTAAATTCCAGACTGCTTGTTACTTGAAAGAGAAACTTTGTTGCTTGTTACTTAAAGTGGATTACTTTGAGAAAAAATTCAGGAGGCTTGACTTTGGATATATAATCTGTCTATTGGAGGATTTATTGAATATCAGAAAGAAGAAACTAAATGGAATAATGAAAACTGAACTAATAAGCGTGGCAACAAGAGAAAAAGGGTGCGGCAACAGACATGATGATACTATATATGGAATAGCTAATTCAGAACTAATTTTACAGAACTTATAACTTTGACGACATCGAAATGGAAAAGAAACATACTTAGATTGGAGAAAGAAAAAAAATGGAATATATTATGTAACAAAGTAACAAAATACCATAGTTTGATTTAAATGGATGTAATGATGTCTGGATGTTTAATGTTTGAATAATGTTAGGAGATACTCTCCTTCTCTTTGTTCTTTCTCTATTTCTCTATTTCTCTCTTTTTCTTATTTTCTCTTTTGTCTTTTCCCCCCTCTCTATTTTTTCTAATTCTTTTCTTTTAATCTCTTTTGTTATATTTCTATTCTCTTTCCTTTATTTTTGCCTTTTTTTCTTTTTTTATTCTAACTATAATAATAATAATAATAATTTTATTTATATACCGCCCTTCTCCCGAAGGACTCAGGGCGGTGCACAGCCCAAAATA
>JANHZT010001984.1:44270-55362 GCA_032468215.1 Stegonotus admiraltiensis | reverse complement strand
TATGTATATATGTAAAGTATTGTTTTTAAAAATGGAAATAAACTTTATATTAAAAAAAGGAGCAAGGGTATACGTAAGCACTAAAAGCACCTGGTTGCATAGTGGGTGTAAATTCTGATAAAGAATGCACAATTCATAAAATAAATGTACTCAAATGATATATTATTTTGTTTTGAGGAAAATAGAGCAACGGAAGATATAGCTTTGCTGCTATGAAATTGTTAAAGGAGCTTAGATTATTGCCACTGCCTCTAAATAAAGCACTTATTTTAAATACTTTGAATTATAAAACAGTCACAAAATAACAAAACAGTAAAAGGCAGGCAGGAATTGTGTTATTAAACATTAACCCCTAAGTGCCTATGATAGTGCTCTACCAATGAAGACAGTTTGCCCCCCCAAAATAAGTAAATAAATACAATTGGGAGTATTGGTTACATTTCTTAATAAAGCATTATTTAGGTGGAAAAAGACATCAACACTCTCCCTAAGCTAGCAATCATTTCATTTACCACATGCAAAAAAACCTCCTCCACAGGCTGGAAAAGGCCTTAAAGTATTAACAGTATGAAATACTCTTTTGTGTTTTACCACCCACAAAGGAGGCCAGCTAAATCACAGCCTCAGCAATTCCCGTGAATCTACAAACCTTTCCTGCTGTGAATTACAAAAAACTGAACTGGAATGAAAAGGCAACATATCTGATCTTACATTTTCAGTAAAGAGGACGATGACTTTCTGACTCATAGACTGCTGTTTTAAGTAGCTCAAATACCAAATGCACTGGATTTTCAGAAAGACAGTAACATTACAATATATTTAAAAAAATGCCTTTTGTCATGGTACTACATCTGACCACTGTCCTCATCACAGCCTGTGGATATTAATTTGGCTGTCATTCAGGGAAGGTTGTCCTTTGTT
The DNA here is from genome assembly GCA_032468215.1 of Stegonotus admiraltiensis. Lineage (NCBI taxonomy): Eukaryota > Metazoa > Chordata > Lepidosauria > Squamata > Colubridae > Stegonotus > Stegonotus admiraltiensis. The sequence goes on along the minus strand of JANHZT010001984.1, from coordinate 54,441 downwards.
GCTGTGATACCAGCTTTTGGAAAACTGTCTTCCTAGCCACAGAGTAAGGAATGACCTCACAGCAATTTCATTTTTTCATTTAATACTTGTTTGTGTTTTTAAAATCTATTATTATTTGTTATGTTTGTTGAATTTTATACAATTCTGTACATATTTTAACCTGCGTATATTGCCTGGATGTTTACTGCGCACAGACATTATTTAAATTTATAAATGAATAGCGATGCAGCTCTTAAAATGAAGTAGCAAATAGAGAAGGGACACATCTGGATATGAAGGCACATCTGGATATTACAGTCACTCTTTATTGATTTTCTTCATCCCATAATACGATTTATATTTGCTTGTAGGCCCAACTATTTCTCTGCAGGGCAAATTACCACATGAAAGATTGAAAAAAAAAACCCCAAACCACTACCACCACCCCGAGAAATGTTTGGGGAAATATTGGACATTTTGGTATGTGCATCTCCCATAAATGTCCTTTGTTTTGAGATTAAATGTATGTTTGATTATATAGATTTCCTTAACTGGCTTGAAAATAATGGACTTTCTGACATAAAAATATTAATTTGGGTGGGGAGGGGAGAAATAGTTATGGATAATGATGCAAAAGATCATTTATAGCTCAAAAAGATTTGGTCAATGTTTCTGACTTTGCCTTTGACAATTAACCACAGTACTTATGTTATGACGTAACAATGGCAGAAAAATATCCTATAAGGTAGAAAACAGAGGCAACCTTATTAACAAATAAGTTAAGAATTGCAAAATTCATTCAATTTAGCAATTCCTACTGATTTGTAGATAAGCTATGTATTATAGGCCAGTTCCTCTAACTCTACATAAATCAAACGAAAACTTTTTTTTAATGTTACAACCTTTTTTGGTGCCTACTCTTTTGTGTGAAACAACAATACCTGGTCTTGACATTTGGGACAAATCCACATCCCCTTAGGAATTGTTTTCAGAGGTGGGTCTAGACAATCCAAGTGATATACACGTGAGCATGTATCACACATAAGTAGCTGGCCACTTTTCCTGCAAACACTGCAAAAATCTTCATGGATATCACCCTATAAAATAGAAAACAGGGAGAAAGTTTTTTTTAAAAAATAATTTCAATTTACATTAAAAATGAAAGTAAAGTTTATGCATGAGAGAATCCTACATAAGAAAGAAAACTACCCAAACTTGCTCTATTAAGAACATTTGTAACATCACTTTTTAAGATATACTACTTTTTGTAGTAGACTTGTCAAGCAAAAACATCATTTCTTTTGTTGCTAAGAAAATAAATTTAGTGGCAGGGTGAAATTCCCAATCAACTACAATTTTAAAAGTATTGCAGTAATAATACATCAATGTAATATTAGTACCGAGATGATACTACTATTAATACTACTACAAAAATATTTTTAAAGAATGAGGGAATATGTACATTTGCATGCTAGAAGTGGGACTACTCAGTTTAAATTAATATGCAAGTTAATTATTTGCCACTGAGTAGGTTCAACCTCTGGTTACTCCATTAATGAATAATCACCATCTCAACCTATATATAACACTTGCAGTTCCTCCAAGGACATTCCAATTGTTTCTTTGATTTTGCTCATCCAATATATTAGTTGCCTTCTCCTTCTTCAACCCTCTCTGTTCTTGTGTTATTTCTGACCCATTATCATCTGTTCACATCACATGCCCAAAGTACATTCTGAATGTTTCTGCTTGTTGGTTACTGTAGAGAACAATCTTTATTTGGTCTGAGAGTGTTTGGCGTTGTTGAAAGAACAACTATACCTTTGTTGGTGTTTGCCATTGTTGTATTTATTTTAATTCACTAAAATAACGCACTACAACGTTGGCTTCTGACTTAAAAATATACTGCAGCAAAGAAGTATAAAGAGTACATGGTGATGTCAGTGTAATTCATTTAGAGCAGGTTCCCCCAACCTTTTGGGCACCAGGGACCAGATCTGCAGAGAAAGGTTTTTCCGTGGACTAGAGGGGGCGTAGTTTCATGTGCTGCCTGCATCCCGTGGATGGGGCTTCGCTTGTTTGCATGGCCTGTTTTCTGACATGCCGTGGACCAATGGTGGTCTATGGACCAGGGGTTGGGGACCCCTGATTTAGAGAACTCATTTTATATAGTCACACAGGTAATATTTTTGATGGAGGGGAACAAAATGATCAATATCTACTCTAAGTAGTATTTTAAGCTGAATGAATGTAATCTGAAATAAGACTGTAAGATCTGAATTATTTGAATTTGAACTATCTCAAATACAATTGTATTTAAGTGGCTACAAAACAATGGCAAAAACATAATGGATTGCAATATTGGCTTAACTTATGAGGGTAAATATAATTTAATTCCAATTTTTACCACAGCCTTTCCTGAGAAACGTAGACAATTTAATAATCTTAAAAAAGGATATATTAAGTGCTCTGGCTTCACTTACATCAATATTCTGAAAATCAAATGTTTTCAGTTTCTACTTAAAGTATGGGACTTCCCTTTTCTCTTTTTGGCAACTTCTGAAGCAGATCTCAGAAAAGTTTTCAAAGATTGCAAAGGGAAAGGGAATCTATTCCACCTCTAAACTTATTTGCCTGAAGGTGCATTCATGAATTCAGTCCAAGGACAGATCTATTCGTTTCTAGTTTAATTATTGCTTAACACATTGTAAGCCGCACTGAGTCTCCGGAGAAGGGCAGCATATAAATCAAAATAAAATAAATAAATAAATAAATAATCTAAGACTTCAGTAAAAAGAGCAACCAAAACACATGCCTATGATAAATATGAAGCTGCTAGAATTACTTATTTTGTGTTAACTCCTGGATTTTAATTTTAGCATATTGTACACAGATAAAGTTTGAAAGAAGTCAAAATAACAAGATCAGAAGTAACGATATTACTATACAGTATTCTTTTTGATGAGCCGAAGGCAATTCTGACAAGTTGCTAAAACTGAATCTCTTTCTAAAACTCTTCAAATTTAGAAGTAAATACCGGTAGTAAGATCTGTAAAAATAGCCAATTCTCTGTAAAATATGGCATTCCATAGGCACTTGAATAGTGGTAAATAAGATGATTCACAGCTTGCAAACTGGTTCTGAAATATGTAAGCTATTTCACACTATCCTCAAAACAACGGTAGGCTACCTTTATTATGAGTAATGTATTAAATAATGACAGAGTATCAACCATTTGGGAGATGGGATTACTCCCAAGCACTGGGTAATGCTTAAACTTTCTAACTGCATGAAAATCAATGCTTCACACTCTGGAGGTAACATCATTAATTTCCAGCATGAGTATGCTATCTTGACCTATGCATTATCGTGGTCTGGTTCCACAAGCACAATATATCAAATGAGTGATGAATTCCTAGGGCTCAATTTAGGGAAGAAATATTCGGGGTAAGAGTTTCAAAGTTTAAAAAACCTCTCGGGCCCATTCCTGATCTCCTCCAATCCCAATTTTAGCTGATTGATCACAATTGATTCCAAAATTTCCATTGTTAAGCAAAATAGTTGTTATGTGAGCTTTGTCCCATTTTACAACTTTTCTTGCCACATTTGTTAAGTGAATCACTGCAGTTAAATTAGCAACACAGGTGTTAAATGAATCTGGCTTCCCCCTTTGCTTGTCAGAAGGTCACAAAAGCTGATCACATGATCTGGGACACTGCAGCCATCTTAAATACATGCCATTTGCCAAGCATTCAAATTTTGATCATGTGATTATGGGGATGCTGCAACAGTCATTCAGTGTGAACAGTAGTAATAAGTTATTTTTTTCAGTGCCATTGTAACTTCGAACAGTCACTAAATGAATGGTTGTAGATCAAGGACTACCTCTATGTAAAATCAGTTTCATTAAAATTAAGGGAGGTTGGGCAGGATTCATATTATAGGGGGATCAGCACTCTTAACTTGTACAGTCATGTGAAAAAAATACATAAACCCACATAGTGTTTTTCTTTTCTAATATTAATTTAGGGTTATTATTTTAATTTTCATTCAAATGGTATATAAATGTGATGTAACTGAACCAAAGAAGGTATGAAAATTGATTTTGCATTCATTTATTTAACAAAAAACTAACTGATGTACCATTTCTTTCATGGAAAAAGCAACCTTGGCTTTAATACCTGGCACTGCCCCTTTTGGCAGAAACAATCTGAAGTAGGTGAATCTTTTAACCGTCTACCAGTTTCTAGCATAGACTGGGAAGAACTTTCCCCCCATTTCTCTATGCAGATTTAGGGTCATTGTCATGTTGAAAGGTCCACTTTCAGTTGAGCTTTAATGTTCTGACAAATTATCTCACACTATTTTCAAGTATCAATGAAAAAATTCTAGTGGATTCTATGATGGTAAGCTGCCTAGGTGCTGATATAGCAAAACTTTAATCACCATGCTTTATGGTTAGTAAGGGTGATGTGCTATTTTTTGTTTTTGCCAAATATGTCTTTGGGTATTTTGGTATCGTGCCAAACAAGTTGCTTTTTCTGTCTGGAGCACATTATTTCAGAAGTCTTTGTCTTTGTCTAAGTGTTCATGAACAAATTTTAGTCTTGCTTGGGGTTCTTTTTGGACAGCAAATATTTGCTCCTGGCACTCCTCCCAAATGGGACAACTTGCCACAGCCAAATCATTGTGACCAACTCACCGCAGCCAAGGACAATTCATTGCAGGACAATTCAACAGATACAAAAGTTAAATTAATTTCAACAGAACGGTGGTCAATAATAATAAAACAAAGAAAATGAATCCAGAAATACAAGTGTTACAATAATTTTGACAAAAACATTCTCACCAACAGTAAAAGTAATTGATTGAAACAATACAGATTTGAATTGTTATATAGCAAGCTGGCTGTGACGAGTTGTCCGGTGGTGAGTTGGCTGTGGCGAGTTAATCACAAGTTGGCTGTGGCAAGTTGTTTTAGACTCCACCCATCCCATATAGATCAAATGTGAGCAGCTTCTCCATAATGGTAGACCCATGCATTTTGACACCAATAGTGGCAAGAACAACGAGTAGGCCACGTGATAAAATTCTGGAGTAAGTAATTGAAGAGTAATGAAACTTGATTAAAGATACGAATCCAGAACTTTCAATTCTAAGTTATTATCATAAGAACAAATGTTGTTCCTATGAATGTCAATTATATATATTTATCAGTAAAGGGTTAGAATAATTTTAAACAACAAATCTGTATCAAACAGAGGACTGATTTTAGAGAGTGCTCTGTACCACTGAGGGCTAAAGTAATAGAGCAGAATCCATTGTCCAGCACAAGATACTGGCAAAAGCCACTGAAACGGTTTGCCTGCATATTGATTTGGTGAAGCCTGAGGAATTAATTCATCCCATTCCTGATGATTAATACTTATCATGAGTTCTTATGATCTGAATATGACAGGACACCAAAGAAACTTGATTTCCTTCCTGCCACTCCTTTGCTAAAACATACACACAACTGCATCAATCTCTCTGTGCATCTGAAAAGATGAATGGAGGGAAAATATCCTAGAGATACTAGGACACTATAGAATCCATTTACCCTAGGAAAAATGGCAAGGAGAGGGGAAATAGCTACAAATATCAATAATGCAGAGGCCAGAAGAGGAGTGAACATTTTGGGGCAATTTAATGTACTTCTTAAGAAAACTAATTCTGAAGTTTCTGCATAGTAGTTTGCTTCAAACTATGTATAATTCAGCAAGAATTACTTACGTCCATGGAGCTGGGGCTGGGTAAGGATACAGGCTGAACAGTTGCGGGGACAGTAAATGTCTCTGTCTTTTCATTTTCAGGGGAATCAGGATGACAGGACAGAGGGGATGTGGGGGTGAGAGCCCCAAATCCCAGCACAGTGTTGTATTTAGGTGGACGACCTACATATTAACAGAAGGAAACAAAAAGGGGAGGAAAATAATCTTACATACCTTTGGACATTGCTCCTCATTGGCTAGCATGAAAAAGGAAGTGATGAGGTACAGAGAGGTAGTTAGTATAATAGTCACAAGTGAAAGGAAGCCAAGATTCTCACATTAATTTTAAGACATTTACAAGAATAATTTCAAAAAGGATATTATGAGAAAAAACCTTGCAGTTTTTCAGGTTGCTACTCCTAACAATGGTATGTCATTTCAGTCTTAATGTTTTGAGTCTTTCCCTCCATATCAAGCCCCCAATTGACTTCTACCAAAAGTTGCCATGATCCATACCCATTCGATTGAATGAAATATCTTCATAATCCTTAAAACAGTATCTAGTAATACTTCATTCATTTTCTAAGTCTCATTTCCTCTTTTTCTTAGAAATCTGAAAAACTGAGGTATCATTGGGAGGCTATCCATAACATTTTCATTTAGGCAAGAATATTTATATTAGATTTGGAAAATATTTTTTGTTTATGAAGGAATATTTTTAAAAAGTATAAAGCATTCTGAGTCTAGACCAATCATAAACGTAAAGAGCACTTTTGTTATTCATAAAATAATTTTGATATAAAATTGCCTAGTAAACTATTATTCTAAAGTGAACTATTATTCTAATTGAAAATATAACCCTATAGTATTTTACTAATAGTTTTCTGATGATTGATAAACAAAATTACAGACAAAAGAGGGAAACATGGAATTAAGCATTCATAGGTAACTTGTTTTAATTAAGCTGTATCAAACAGGTAAAGAGTGGTAGAAACAAATATAAAAGTTTCTTTTATGTGACCAAGAACAAAATGCCAAAAGCAATGGGGAAAAAATAACAAATCCACTTTAGTTATAATGACGTATTTTGGAAAAGAAAAAAACTTGCACAATGGAACCTGCAATTGACTGTTAAGCCTTTTAATCACTTATATTTATATATACAGTACATTCAAGTACACTATTAGAAGAATAATATCTAAAGTTCATCAATAGACATTTTAATTACAAAGTATTGTTTTAAAATTACAGCTTGCATTTCAAGTTATCAACTTTATTTTTAAACAAGCTCAGCACCAAGGGAATTATTAAAAAGCATTAACAGAATCAAGGCCAGATATTATATAATGCTCACTCAGCTCTATTGTGCAACTAATAAAGCACCCATCACACTGGATTACATCAGCAGTATTTTACATCCAAAACAAAATCTAAATGCTTGAAGAAGCTTTTTCAGGCTTATTATCAAGAAAATATTTTAAGAAGTACATAATGTAAACCACCAGGGCTGGTCCATCCACACATGCTCACGTGACTAAGCCATCTAACTGCAAATGGTTGAAGAGGCACACCTTCTTTTTACAATTCAAATTGGGAATGAGAATTAACAAATCTCTAGGAGGTGGCTACTTCCATGTTCACTCTTAAATCCTGTATTGAACCTGCCTAACACTTGAAATCAGTCTTTTTTTAAAAAAAGTTATTTTTCTGAGTTTGGAATTTTAACTGTCAGAATGGGAGTACTTTGTCTCATAGAGGAAAGGTATAAAAAAAAATCTGCCAACACTGAAATGCTATTGTACAAATTTATAATTATCCCTGTACCTGAAATACTGTGTATAGTTCTGGTTACTGTATTTGAAAAAGGTTGTAATAAAAGTGGGGAAAATACAGAAAGGACAACTAAAATGATCAAGATGCTCAAGCACCTTTCTTCTTTAAAAAGGTGTAATATTTCAAAAGTTTTAGCTCAGAAAAAGGTAACTAAGGAGTGATAAGACCGAGATGCATACAATCATGCTTGGCATAGAAAAATAAGGCATTTCTCTCTTTCTCTCAAAACTTGGAAACTTTTAGGCTTAAGGACCCAGAACTTGAAGTCTTCCGGTTGATGTCGCAGCGAGATTGGTCACAAGGAGCAGGTCTCCACGCTCCCATGCCAAGTTCTCACCATTGGTGGGCTCCAAAAGGAGCCAAATCCACTCTGTAGGGGCGGCGAAGCAAAGAGGAGCGCCCTGGGAGACCATGGAGAGTCACAACTCTCCTGCTGGATCCCGGGGGGGGGTTTTTCCCCTCTCAGCCAACGCAAGGAGAAGAGGCAGCCTAAAGATGGCTGCCATGAAGCTGGGGCAGCTGAAGAACATCTAAGACTGGTGCTGGAGTGGAGTTAGTGAAAAGCGTCTGGAACTGGGTGAGAGGATTCTTTCTTAATTAAAACTTAACCCCAAAAGGAAATAATCCAGGAAAAGAGAGGCTCACAACTATTTGCAAAAGCAGCGGCTAAGCACTTTGAGAAAAACTACAGAATTGAAAGAGAAGAATTAAGAGAAAAGGAAAAAAAATCCTGTTAAAAATACAGATAATTGGATTTTTAATAACAATAGCAATAGCACTTAGACTTATATACTTCTTCACAGTGCTTTTTACAGCCCTCTCTAAGCAGTTTACAGAGTCAGCATATTGCCCCCAACAATCTGGGTTCTCATTTTACTGACCTCGGAAGGATAGAAGTCTTAGTCAACCTTGAGTCGGTGGGACTTGAACTGCCGAACTGCTGGCAATCAGCAGTCAGCAGATATAGCCTGCAGTACTGCACTCTAATAACTGTGCCACCATGGCTCTGAGCAGGCATTGTTTCTGGAAAGGCATTTTAAAAATACTGGAACTATTTACCTAAAAAACTAACTTTGTTTCTATATTTTGACTTATTAAATTGGTTAACATTGAAATCTAAAATGAGAGTGTCATCTGCTGATGAAAGGAAAGTATAACATATTCTTAAATCCTGGAAAATTCTGACAAGGATATGTTTTATGCACCTACGTCGTGACTACTGGAGATTTAAATATAAGAATAAGGAAGACTTTTTTTTAATTAAAGAGACCCCTGAATGCTATGATACAAGATTGAACACATAAAGAGGATTTAGGAGGTTCTGGAAAGCCTTTGGGATTATCTAAAGGAACAGACGGATTAACTATGGAATACAAAAATTGTGAACTTTGAATTCTTTTTGGGGAGTGACTTTAGGCTTGAATATATGGTTTTTGGATTACTGGACAAGAGTGGAACTTATTAAAACAAGACGAGATGCTACATCAGGAGGAAATGAGTGGAATTTGGGAAGAAATGGTGTCAGTGTTTCAAACCATCAAGGACATTCTGATAAGAAACCACAAGGAGATTAAGAATACATGGCATGGATGAAAAGCTGGGAAATATTATACAAAGGACAATGAGTGATCAAGATGCCCAGGAAAAAGAGGAGCCAATTGAAAGAGCAGATGAAAAAGCAGAACAGATGAACCAGCAAACAAAACAAGATGACAAAAAGGAGACAATAACAAAACAAGAATGACTGATGAAATAAACCAAGGGGAAAACATTTTAAGAGATTTAAAAACGGAACTGGAGATACAGGAAGACATTTTTGAAAGGGAAACGGGCAGGGGTAGATATTTTGGAAGCTAGACAATGGAAAAGGGCAGAGATGGGAAAAATGTTTAAAATGAATAGTCAGGACATAGATGCAGATAGGGATCCAAGAGAGAAATATGGGAAGTTAAAAAAACGAACAATTAAAGCTTTAAAATGAGCAAGAGATGACAGATAGAAAGGATTTGTTCTTAACTATAATGGTAGCATGATTAAACGTTAGCATAGGGATAGAAATAAGAGAGAGGGAGAATATTAGTATACACATTTTTATACAATAAGATAAAAGTAATAATAAGAGGGAAGATTAGAAATTGAATGATGGTATTGTTATGTATGTTTAAACAATATTGTATTGGCATTGGAATAACATACTGAAACATTGAAGTATTAAATAATGTAAGTGTATAATCTAATACAAATATGTGTATAAACACTAGAACTACATAAGCTTGAGAAATATAACAAACATGATTAATAGAACTATTTTTATTTGTACTATGTATGATACCTAGATGCCACATTGTTCACGCATTGATATGGATATATTTTAAAATAAAATAAAAAACCTAGAAAAAAAAAGACACCAGAACTTGATTCCACTTTTTGTTTAGCAGGATTACATTTCATCATTCATCTCAATTTTCATTTTTCTTTATGGCCATATGAGACAATTTATTCACCAAATGATTCCATTATTGGCCATTTTCATAAATCCCCCTGCCCTTGCTTTCTGTGGTTCCTAACATCTCTCTCTCTCTCTCTCTCTCTCTCTCCCTCTCTCCCGC
>JANHZT010001984.1:16712-29623 GCA_032468215.1 Stegonotus admiraltiensis | reverse complement strand
ATTGGTTTTAAATTGTTTTTAATTATTGTATTGTGCTGTTTTATTTGATGGCTGTTCACCGCCCTGAGTCCTTTAGGGAAAGGGCGGTATATAAATTTAATAAATAAATAAATAAATAAATAAATAAATAAATAAATAAATAAATAAATACCTATAAACGGTAGAGGTTCTCCTGACCAATAGCAACAAGAAGCTTTTTCATGCAGAGGTTACTTTTTGCAACAGCAGTTGTAAGATTGATGGGTAACTACTTTATATATTTTAGATTTATTAGAAAATATATGGTTGATTATACGTTGATATATTATTCTGCATATACATCTTTATTTACAGACAATTAATTATACATTATTTCTGTAGTTTAATTGCCATTCACTGAAATAAATAACCTGAACTGATCAAAGATCTATAAATAGATCCCTGGATGTCATCTGAAATAAACCAAATAGAAACAAGATGAGCATTAGTCAAGAGTAGAGAGGAAAATGGCAAAGACAGGAGGTAAGTACCTTTGTTTTTACTTAAAGATTTCTGATAGCATTACCCGATCCTATAAACATTCACTCACTCCTATTCAGATCAAAATGATTTATTTTATAGTAAAGCTTGCTAGTTGCCCCCTAAACTAACATTGATTTTATACAGTGATGAATTTCAGCCTAAGGAACAGCTTCCCAAAATCACAGTAACCCTTTACCTGTGATCCAAGCAGGTTGGGAGAGGGTGCAGTGGTCTGCTGCTGTGGCTGCTGCTGCTGCTGCTGTAGAGGCTGTGATGTTTGTATTTTATTTTCTGTCTGTGCCAGTGGCTGTATTTGAAACTTACTATCAGGCTGTTCCTGCTTTACCATTAAATTCTTTCGGAGTTGTTCAACTACTCTTTTCTAGCAAGGGAATACAAACAAAAATAGTATTATATACTTTTTGCATTACAGTAAAATACATTTCAAGATTTTTTCCCCCAAAACAAATAGAAATAATGTAACGTTATAAGATGAACTTTGTTTTAAGGTTCTATTTTAAAAAGTCAGTTTCGTATTATTATTAACAAAATATGAATTTTGTTAACGAGTTTTAAGTTCCAGTTCATTTTAATTACTATTACATATGTGTGTGTGTGTGTGTTTATATCTGATTGTATTACCACTGTTTATTTTTATCGCTGTTTGTTAAACTCATTATAAGCTATAAAACATTTGATTAAATAAATTTCATATTAAATAAAAATAAAATAAAGAAAGCAAATTCATTTTTGGCAATTGCTAATGCTGTCAAACCAGCAAATTTAAACAAGGATAACATATCACTAAAATCAGAAATTGTGGGCAATTCAATGAAGACGCCCCTCCCCCAGGAACTATTGCTCTTTAACAGCTCAGACAAAAATGTGGAGCTGAATGAGGGCATTCATCATTCAAACCTTTCACAAACTTTTATAACAAATCAGTTAAGTGTTATAAGCAACAATAATCTTGGGTTATCATAATATCTAATTTCTGCATATGGGAGCTCTGTGTATTGCTAATATAACAGAATGTTCTTCCCCAGTTTGGGTGAACCTCCAATCCTATAATCAAAATTATTCATGGTGTTCCCGATCTTTATTCCACCAAGCCTTTTCCACATGCATAGGAGTGGTGCATGTTTTAGACTGCATCACATTTTCTGGAGTTCAATTATTTCTGTCCTTTTTAAGCTTGAAGAATATATTTTAAAAATTAATCATTAAAATATCCACTGATTTTGTTAGCCCCTTATCCATACATGCCTAGGTAGGTCATCTGTGGTATTCTGATATAAATTACAGTTCTATAATTTATTTCACACAAATTTTATTTTTTGTTTATCTGATGGTAATACTTTGCTTAATTATCTTACAGTAATTCTTATAAGACAATAGACACATGGCAATTTTTAGAGCCTGGCATTTATTTTTATCGACTAAAGTTCTAAATGTATTTGTCCAGAGATCAGAACAATGAAGTTCCATTTCTTTATTTAGGCATTCAAATACTGATGCATTATTTACTGTTTCTTTCTGAAGTATAAAATGATGTGTCAGCAAGTGTAGGCAAGAACAGAAGGATCATTTGCAGGAAGCAGAATACCATAAGGAAAATAACAGAACAGAAGCCAATTATACATGCCAAACTATTACTCTAATTATTCACAGCAGAAGAATATATGTTAGTTTATCTAGCTAGAGAATGGTATTCAAGAGATGCTAGGCTTGAACATTCCCAAGCTAGGTTGCAATAAAAAGAATAAATCAATCAGAAGAGAAGGTAGGAGGAGCAAAAATCAAGTATGCTGTTTCAATTTTACAATTCTTCCTGGCCTTCTTCCTCAAGAAACTTGTGGATAAAAAACAGGGATGAAATTTCTCTAAGCTTTCAAAGTTTTTTGAAAGTAGGCTTTACCTACAATGTGTGAGAAAAAGGATGTTGCTCTGTCAGTGAAAATGGAGCTTGGGAGCCTGTTTTCACTGGCAGAAGCATCGCAGGTCCGTCCTTCGCTATTTCCAGGGCAGCCCTGCGGGTACAGATGTCCTACAGAAAGTCTGCAACCCAGGTCAAAAATGAGATTCAGAAATTCAAAGCTTTGGAGGTACAAGTAGAAATGCACAAACTGCTTTAATATTTCAATAAAAATATCCTTCAAGTCAAACTCAATTGCTATAACTACGCAGACAGAGACTTGGTCATTCCATCCAGTCTTCTTGGCATCATTACTCTTAATAAAGTAATTTACCTACGGATTTGATTGAATCTATTACATGTTCCTAATGCAAACGTACATCCTATTTTGCCTTTTGAGGAGGATGTATTTACAGTCAGTTTCTGATATTTGTTTCTACTTTTATCCAAGCTGCTATTTATATATTTGTTGTTATGCTGTTTAGGTTGTGTTTTTCTCTTGTAAGCCACCCAGAATCATGTCAATGAAAAGAACAGTCATACAAATCAAAATATATAAGGGTAGTACTGCATTCTTTGTAATCCTGTATCTAATATTTTGCCAGGAGTATCAGTCCATTTTTTAATTTACTCAACTACTTAGGATCCATTTCCTCTCATATGTCTTTGATATATTATAAATCACATCATCTCCTGTTTTGGTAAGCATTTCCACTTTCAATCACTTTTCCCAGCTGAAGCATCACCACAACACCTGTCTATAACATCCTGCCATTTACTCATCCCACTCCATTTTGGATCATTCAGACCTTCCTTAAATCTAGCTCTATGCAATTATGCTTTGGCTTTGGATACAGAAAATATACTTCAGTCAGGTGACACAGCCATGATTTATAATGATCAAAGAATAATTATTATATCCTAAGGAAATGAATAATTGGGCATAATAGCTACGGAATATAGCAGAGCTACCTGAATGTATTTATATATTTACACAACTGCTCATCCCACAGTACTGAGCACTTAATGACTGTTTTCATTTATATCTTTTATTTTGAAGGACTTAACATATATTTTAGCCTATTCTGCCCACGTTTTGTGAACAGAGCCATTTTTGCAGGTAGTCCTTCAGCACTAAACAAGACTGAATACAACTCTAATCCCCCCTATAAATAAACCATTCCTGAATTAGAAAATTCAGTTAAAGTAGGTAGCATTCATCTATCCTTTATAGAAAAAACAAAGAGAATAAATAATATGTACTATAATATGTATTGTAATAATATATACTAGTTTGAAAATTGCTTTGATTCTGGTATTCATTGGTGGGGGGGGACCTTTAGCTCCTGAGGAGTGACACTGTTGCCACTTTACTGTTTCCACTAATACCTAATCTACAAGGTCACGGACACCATGTCTTGGAAGAATGAATGGCTTTCTTCTCAGCTAGAACTGTCACAACAGTTTTGAAGAGGAAGTATTGATTTCATTTGACATCTGATGGCGCAAAATGTTTCTGAATGCCAACACTGATCATATAAATAAAATGTCTTAAAAGTAATATAATATGGAATAGCAAACATAAGAACTTTACTTCACATACTATTGTAAAAATAAATGCTACATAGCAGAATGCAAACTTTCCTATCACGTCCACCAATAGCTCATAGAACAATTGTTTGACAGTTTGACTGTGACAATTATAGACTGTGGAACCTCTGCACTAGGGCTTAAAAAAGATCAAGTGCTTGTCACTCTCATAGCAGGTATAGTGAGATAGAATGTGTGAACAGTCCATTTTTCTTTATAATTACACTCCATTAACCTTCTACATGAGAGTTCCCTTGTGCTTTCATACCAACAGCACCAACTGCCCATTTCTGATAAGGTTGTATGGAGTTTGCAAGAATGGGAAATATAACAAAAAAAAAATCACTTCAATATTGAACATTTAAACACAGGCTAAGCACAATTCTATAATTTAATAGCATATGCACTCAGTTTAGAAAAGATTTAAGGGAATCTTCCTCTATCTACCTTTCTGTAAAACTTATAAAACAAAATAAAAAATAAAATTACTTGTCATATCGAAATAATTATTGTGATCCATTTTCATTGCAGAATCCATCCCAAAAGGCCAATCAGCATGATCAGAGCCATTTATACAAGAAAAGCAACAAAGGATAAGATGACACAACAGAGAACTGTTCACATCCACAATAATAACATAACCCTGGTTGGAACGCTATTCTAAATGCTATCTTTTCTTGATGCTAATCTACCTATAATATTCAGGTTTCTTATAAATGAAACAATATTTATTTTGATTTAAAATCACCAACACCCCTTTGGTAATATTCTAAATAAAATTGGAGCAAAGTAATTTCACAATCAACTTTTTTAAAAACATAAAGACAATATTCTCTGAATGAATGTATGTCCCATTTAGAACACAGGAAACATAAATAAGTTTTCCAAGCTCTTTAAATCCAGCTAGATCCTCAACAAGTCCCGCTTTACTCCTTACTGTGTCAGTGGGGGGAGGGTGTTCCTGGGACGGATGAGCAAAGGAGTCAGGAGTATTTACCAATATTTTTTTATTCTCAGTAGGGTCACCCAAGGCATGAAAGTCATCCTAGCTGCCCAATTTAAGCAAGCAGGTATTAGGCAGTAGCATTATAGGAAGAAGCAAGTAGCAGATGATAGCTTTAATGGCAATGGCATCAATTCATGCCACATGGGAAAAGGCAATAGTAAACTACTACTGTATACTACTGTATATTTTTACCAAGAAAACACATGGATTTCTAATATAAAATAATTGACAATGTAGTGCCAGATGACAGTTCTCTCATGTTTAATGGCATTCAACATGCTATTGACCAAGAGCTGAGGAACATTCAGAGTACTGATGCTGTTTTTGACTAGATTAAAGCCTTCTGTTTTTGACTAGATTAAAGCCTTCTGTTTGATGTTGCCATACAGGAAAAAAAAATCCTGTATCGCAACATCCTGTATATTTTCAAAAATATAGATTTATATAAGAACATGGAATATAAGAATCATTAACATGGAATAACTCAGAACAATAAAATATGAAATAAAATGATTACAAATTGGTATCTTAGGCATCAGTGAATTGAGATGGACCAGGACTGGACACTTTAAGTCAGACCACACTGCACAATCCGAGATGACTGTCCAGGCTGAAGGATTGAAAAAAAAGCTGGGGAACCCTAGCAACAAGGGAGGAGCTTACTTTTGCAACAGTCTCAGTCCTTCAAGCTGAACAGGCAAGAACCACCCATTCCTGGCTGCTGTCTCCACCCACAATGGAGAACAACAGAATATGCAAGTTCATTGAAGACTGAAATACCAAAGTTGGAAACATTAAAGAGAAAAATGTTGCTGGATCTGAATGACCTAGGAAGCTGAATTGAATACCAACTTATCCATTTCTGCCATTCCAATGATTTCTTCACAGTTAACTCTGTCTTCAAATAAGAAAAAACAACACCTCTGTACATGGACATCAACACATGAAGTACATAGAAGGCAAACTGACTACAGTTAGTACACAGCAACCACACTGGGACCAGCAATTCTGTTGGTAAGCCCCACGACAGCTAAGTGGAAAATCATGACTGCAACAGGCTTAGAATTGTACTTCTCCTTTGGTTGTTAAACAAAGCAATATGGTCATTAAATGAGATATAACAAGGACTGTGATATGCAATTTTGCTCCTGCGTTCTCCACTACTTCTCTTGGAGGTAGTTGTGACACACGTGAATAGTGATCACATGACTGTAGGACACCTTGACTGTCATAAATGGGATTGGTAGTAAAGCTCTTTTTTAAAAAAAAAAAACCCTCATAACTTTGAATGATTGCTAAATAATGAAGGACTACCTGTATATTATTGCTAAAAGATGGTGGAGGAGCTCAATTATAGCATCAAAGACACAGCCAGGTATAGGTAGTCCTCAAGAAATGACAGGTCACTTAACTAATGTTCAGTTACAACAGACAAAGTTACAACAGGCACCCCAAAACTACATATAAGTGTTTCAAATTTATGATGGCTGCAGCCTCCCTGAGGTCATTCGCCCTTACCAATGCAGGGATGCCACAGCACTCCCCAACTCTCTCCCCCCCCCATCCTGCCCCAACACGACCTACAGTGCTTGGGCCTGTTTCCCATTCCTCCTAGAAGCAGCCGCTATTTTCAGAACTCTGACAATTCCTTATAGAAAATGATGGCTGCTTTCGGAGCTTTCTGCTCTGATTAGCAGGCTGTTGGGAGATTGCAAACCTCTCTTGGCTCAAGCTAGGCTTTGGGAAGCCGGCACCTGCATGTGAAAGTGGCAGCTTCAGGAAGAGCTTCTCAAATCTTCCCTATGTTTTAACCCCCTCCCTTGCTCAGAACATCACATTTCTTCAATTAAAATAAAAAAGCTGGGAGGGACGTACTTCTTGATCTCTCTCCCCTCAAATTAGATGCCAGAATTAAACTCCACACCTCTGCCCTCCAATCTCGATCCCTTTTAAAAACCTTATCTAGACTCCCAGCTAAAGTGTAGACAAACGGAAGCAAGAAAGCAAGGAAAATCTTTCTGCAGCTTTTTGCCTTGAGCAGTTGCAGAAAAAAATTCATGTCCAAAAGTTTAGCAGGCTACAACACACATGCAGCAAAATGGGAGAGGCGCTGGGGCTTTGCAAAGCTGTTTTCCTGTTTCTGTGATTGCCTGAAGGACCCATCTAGGACTCTTCTTACAATGCCAGTAGCCACAGATTACCAACAGCAACGATCTAAGAATAACTTTTTAAACTGTAAATTAAAAGGACAACTATCAACTAGGTATTTTAATTCATTTTGATAGAAAAACGATGCCTTGCTGATAATTTCTGTGAATCCAATGTGTTATAGAAAAGAGTAGTCAGGAGCTACTGTGGCTACATTTTAAAACAGTTTTTCTTCTTGTACATATGTGTAGAAAAGCAGCTGTCAGTATGAGGTTTATATTCACTTGTTTGCCACTGTCTAACATGTAGTACTTCTACAATGTATTTCTACTTTGCTTTTCCTCAAGAAAGCCCAAGGTTACACCAAAATATGCATATCTTTATAGGTACTAAAAGAGACTTCCAGGCATACAATTAGTGGCGATGTATATAGAATCTCAGTTTAGCTGACAATTGATAGTCTTTCCTGTTCCTTAAGCTAACATTAAAGCATATCAGACAAAAGATGCTGCAAATGGGGGGAAAACCCTCTTTACAAAAGACAGAGAAATTATATCCAAATCCCAAAGGATAAAATAACTTTAACCCTAAATTTCCTTAATGTGTAGTTCATATTTCTTGTGGATAGGACATAGCTAGAAACGCCTCTAATGAATACAGCATTTTTGCCTCCTTTTGAGAAAGGAAGCAACATTTAGATAAGACCAATACCCTTTAAATAGACCCGGAATACACAATCTGTAACCAAATAATGTTGCTTTTCCCTTTACTGCATTTCCCCAATATTCCTTCAGCAAATATGGTAGTTTTCCTTATCATCTTTTGCCTAGATACCAAAATTCTCTTCTTTCTACAATAGTTTAATAATTTATTTTGGCTCACTCACATTTATCTAGCGCTCTACTGCCAAAACTACTCACTTACTACACTGATAAGATTATGTCTGTCTAATCTTCAAAACTGCAAGCTACTTGCTTTAGGCAAGATTCCATCTTTTTCAACATCTACATTAAGTCAGTTTGGAAAATTATTCTGAGGTTTTGGCTGAAGTACAATCAATATCCTTATAACGCATGGCTCTATCTCACATTGCCATTTGCATATCTCAAGGAAGTATGGAATTCATGAACCAACATCTAGGGACTATTTTATGATGGATGGGGTCAATGGAAAAATGACAGAGCAACTGATACGAAGAACTACTCTAAACTAAATAACTAAACTATGACTAAAAAAAAGTTTACAAGTAACTTTAGGATTGCTAACTAATAGGCTGCAGTATTCTGAGAGAGGGCAAATGATGGAAGTAACACTGCTGCATTGCAATCTGTGTCCTTTTTGTGTATAGGTCATGGCATTATACTCACGTACAAAAGAGGAGAAACTTGCACTGCAACACTGCTTTTGTTATTTTGACAGAAGTGATGGATTCTGCAGAAGTTTAACAGGGGAATCTCAGGTATCTCTTGTGATCAGGTGCACTTTTCACTGGCACATGTGATATCTCACCTGCGGTCCTTTCCTCAATTTTTTGTGTACTAATAATCATGCTGGACTATTGAAACAGACTCTACACAGGACTGATTTTGAAGAAGTGGTGCAGTAAAAAAGCTGCAGTGCCATACAACAATAGTGCTGCTGGTTGTGCATTGTCTATCAATAGGCATCTAACTATAATTCAAAGTGTGCACTTATAAATTTATAAAGCCTTTTAGGATTTGGCACATAGGTATCCCTAACTCTGTTTCAACAAGAACCAATCCATAGAGTGTATTCAAGCCCCAATGGGCTTTCTAAGAATTTTCCCCAAAGAAGGGGGAGGGGTGGACAGAGAGAGAAAGCACACAATTTATTTTTCCTGTAATACACCCTCTTGTGTGGAAAACCTTACCTCTAGAGATACAGATATTATCATCTCTTATAGTATTTTGGAGGGCAGTCAAAACAAGTCTTTCACAGAACATCTGACATCTGAATAATAGAGGAATTGTTCTAACATTAGGGATTATGTTGTTTCTTTTTCAGATGAAGTGTTTTAATGTTTTGTGTTTTATAATCTTATATTGCAATTTGCCTGTATAGACTCAATAATCTAGAAATATTGTAATACATTTTCAATAATACAAAATATGGCCTAAATGTTAGGGGCAAAGAAATGTGTTTTCCACAGAAAATCCTATGCAAATAAATATGAATTCAACTAAGGTAGTGATGGCGAATCTTTTCAGCACCGACTGCTCAAACCGGAACACATGAGCATGTGGGCATGCTGGAGAGCCGGAAACCTGAAGATCAACTGACCAGTGCGCATGCCTGTTTTTTGGCTGTTTTTGGCCTGGGTTTTTTGGCCATTTTTCAGACCACTGTCAAGCTGTTTTTCGGGCCATTTTCAGGTTGTTTTTCAGGCTGTTTTTGGCCTGAAAAATGCCCTGAAAATGGCGCAAAGAACGGCCTGGGTTTTTTTGGTGTTTTTCAGGCCGTTTTCAGGGGTTTCGGCTCCCACAAAGACCAGCTGGCCTGCATGCATGTGCGTGCTGGAAACCAGAAGAGCAGCTGGCGACGGCATACGTGGCCACAGAGAGGGCTCTGCGTGCCACCTCTGGCACACGTGCCATAGGTTCGCCATCATGGAACTAGGGTATTCATCTCAATATCACCAGTGTTCCTAAAAATTTAAACTGTACTATATGATATGAAAGTAATAAATCTAGCTTGGTTTATGATGTCTGAAACATCCATTGTAAAAAAAATCCCTAAAAACTTAGATTTGTGGATAAAAAATATTTTTATTTCTATATTGGAAGCAACATTGGACAACAGCCAATATAATAATCTGCAACTGCAATGTAATTTCAGTCTTTTATTTTTCTTTACCTGAAGAACAGATATCATAAAACTTCAAAACTCCCAAATGTGCATAAAATTGAACATTTTAATGGCAGAAAACTTTCTGGCCCACCTCTCCAGCTGGTGTTTGAGTTGAAAATGTCCAGCACCAATTCAAGAATGCTGTTTCTTACCTTTAAAGATTTAAATGGGTTGGGGTCAAGAAATATTTTTCACTTTATCAACTTGGCCACTTTTTAAGATCAGGAGCAGAAGACTTCCCCTGTATCCTTGTCTGAGGTAACTCCACTGTTTTAAAACAAGACAGATAATTTTTTCTACAAAGGCTCCATATTTATGGAATGCTTGCCATGTGGAATATGTTGAGTTGCATTTCTGTGAAGTTTTAAGAATCCATAAAGACATATTAAGACATCCCAATTTTCCCTGAGCATATTCTGTTTGGTTTTATTATATACCTGTATATGATCTTGTCTTTTTAGGTTTCTGTTTAGAAATACTTTAAAGAAAAAGCTGATTAAAAAACAGCGGTTAGATTGTCCTCCTTCATCTAGAGGCAGTAAACGTGTGAAACCTACAGAAAAAGCTCTATAAAAGACATAAGAGAGTTTTAAAAACGAATGAATATACACTCAAGAAAAAAAGAGTGTATTTCATTTCCACTGCAGACTTGCATACTTTGCAATGCTAGGTCATCCAGACCCCACTATTCCAAAACATGTCAGGTATGGACCGCAGTTATCAAAACACTATCCAGCTCTCTATTAAGAGAACTATATGTCTGTATTTTATCCAACACAGAAATTGGTGATCATCTGGCTCCCCACACAAAGTTAAGAATGCCTTATCTTCATACGCTGTGCTGGCTCAGCATACTGTTTCGGAGATGAGCAAGCTGTTTAGAAAAGGCATTTTTAGTCTATATTAGCAATTCACTTTAAGGCACAAAGGCAGCTGAGTCAGTCAGCATTCAGTGGTAAGTTACAGCAATTCTCTATCGTGGAGACCAGGCATTAATATTCTCTAAAATACTGCTGAATCCACAGACATATAGAAAGAAGATGGGAAGTTGCATAGTATCTTGTAAACACATCTGTCAGATGGACAGTCTTTTGAATGATTACAGTAAGGATATTTCCTGTTGTTAACATAGTGAAGAAGCTTTTTCTCTAAAGAATGTACTAGGAATGCATAAACACTAACTAAATTCACTTAATTTTCAGCAGTAAAATTGCTCCCTCGTTTTATTGCAGGATAGCTGATACAGAATACTTTAAGCCAACTTTCTCTGGTCTAATATTCTATAGAAGTGCTTGATGCTACTTATTGATAAGTATCATAGACAGGGTCATTTAGATGACAGAATCCAACCCTCTGATAAATGAAATATAATGGACCTTAAATTCATTATTTATTGCTATGATCTATTATGCTGCTTCACTCATATCAAATCTAATCAGCCAGCAAGTTACACGGTAAAGGTTATATAAGAAAAAAATAACAAGAGTATCTTCTAATACAGTGTAATATCCATCACCCTACATTTATCTCAGAACTGTAAAAATAAAATTCAAGGGCCTCCCAGGGTAGCCAAGTCTTAAAAAGTCTCCAGAAGAATCTTTGAGCTAGCTTTCCTACAGAAGGGGAGGTCCTAGCAAGAATGCCTGCTTCAGTGTTTCTTTTATCTGAACATCCTGATAGGTAGGGATTCTCTGGAGACCCAGTTTTTATGCAGCAGATAGGCGTATGCTACCAGATACAGCCAGTATCATAAACCAGCCCCATAAATAACACATTCAAATAAACCAGTAAATAATGTAATGTCATAGCTGTAGCATCATGTGATATTATCAAGCCAAGCCTACAAGCAACAAGCAGCCTAATTTTATGAGCCATGGTGACATTATCAACTCCAAATGGGAGTTGATAATGACAAGAATTACTTTTCTCAGTGCATCTCATTCAAGGCACAACTGTTTTGGCACACCAACTAAAGCTGGGCAAGGGCCACACCTGTTACCCACTCCATACCATTCCTTGGTATGCAAGAGCATACCAAGACTTGATGTTTTAGGAGGCTTAATCCCCATCTGCACATCAAGTTTGTATTAACAAAGAAGTGGCAAGACTCTGTCCAGATTAGGCTGAGTCTGAACTGGTTTCTCTCAATCCAGAGGGGACTTGTTTAGAAACTGGAATGTCAATGTTAGAAATAGTAAAGAGGAAAATATAATTCAAATGTATAGCCTAGGAAACAGAAATGAAGCTAGAAAACACTTCATCATTATAACAGTTTTCCAGCAACTAAAACAGTGCCTATATGCATGGACATCACTAAATAGGGTACACAAAAATAGGACTGATTATATTATTGGTAAAAAAATAAAGAATCTCAATTATAACAGCAAAGATGTGGCTACAGATTGTCCATGGAACAACCCACAATCTGCTCATGTGTAAATTCCAAGCAAAGCTAGAGAGAAAGAACAAAGCCAACCAGTTTCCATGATATGATCCTAATCATATACCACAATTTTTAAGGAGAACGTTAAGAGTTGTTTGAATTACTGATGTGCCACTATATACAGCAGCATTATATATATATAGTTGTATAATTATTGATATGCCACTATAGGAACGAGAATCAGGGAGAAACGGCAGTCAGGCATGGGATGCGACCTCGTCTACTCAGCGCATGATTGAGTCTGCTGAATTTAAATAGCTCCGCCCCCTGTAACCCAGTGTTTCGGCGAGGGCGAAGTGCAGACCGGCGTGTCTTCCTGAAACGAGAAATAGTTAGAAGAAAACCCCTCCCCCTTTGCAGGACCTCCCGGCTGAGGGCCGGACCCAGGAGGGTGGGGCTGACTGCCGTTTCCCCCTGATCGAGAAAGGACGTATCAGGTA
>JANHZT010001983.1:437856-448124 GCA_032468215.1 Stegonotus admiraltiensis | reverse complement strand
TGAGTTTGTATCTATTGTGTGCTCTTGTATTGTTTTGGTTGAAGCTGAAGTATTCATTGGCTGGTAGGACATTGTAGGTAGGAGATTGTAAGTAGGACATTGTAGGTAGAACTTTGAATTGTACCTGGAAGCAAAGTGGTGATCAGTGCAGCAACCATAGCATGGGTGTTAACAATGTGAAATCTGCTGCCTTCAGTTAGCAGATAAGACACACACACACACACACGCACACACACACGCACACGCACACACACGCACACGCACACACACTGGACTAATTGAAGCTTCTCCGGCAAGCATGTTGGAGTTGCCTAATCATGAAATGTCAAGAGCGTATGTCACAACCATCAGGTAACCCCACATCCCCAGCCATAATTCTATCAAGAGTTGCAAGCCCAGGAGAGCCTCCCCTCAAAGAGTGAACTGTCACAGCCATTCATAGGGATGACATCAACCCTCTACTGAGTGTAATAATGCATCATACAAAAGCAGTTTTATTTTTTTTTAAACTGATAAATGAAGCTTCTTGGACAACTCACACGGTGCCAGTATTGTACTGTACTTTAAGAGATGGATTGTTAATCATCAGTTGCTCAACATGTCAGTCCTCTGAGGCTCTTTGAAAGAGGTGGCTGGCTTAGATATGTGTGTATGTCTTATATACTCATGCATACATATCTATTATCTACCTTTTTGTCTATACCCTGCATTCCTCCGAGTACTCTTTTGCAAACTGAATCCAGAATGCTGACTGCTGTTGCAATTATAGGTGCTATTTCAGGTTTCAGGCAGGCAGGTGTTAGCTGAATTAGCTTGTTGAAAAATCCTTTACTGTGTTATATACGGTGCCACTTGCCTATTTAGCGTAGCGCCATTGGTCATATTAATCAGGGCTGTTAAGGATGCTTCCCTGCACAGTGTTTGATAAATAATATCCACTTCAGAGCTGAGTATGTACGAGCAAAGGTTAATGGTTTGGCTGATGCATTGTTTCATTTACACTGGCTGCGATTCAGTTTGCTGGCGCTGAAATGGGACAAGAGACCATATGCTGTATGACACATGTTATAGAGTATTGGCAGCCAAGAGTTTTAACTTTGCTCCCCAAAGAACAGTACGAGAGCATAAAGAGATACCTTTCGCTAACTCTTGACCATGTGATCTTCCTTCCTTCCTTCCTTCCTTCCTTCCTTCCTTCCGTCCTTCCTTCCTTCCTTCTTTATCTATGATTCTCCTATTGAGAGCTTAAGGGGTGGCAAAAAACATGAATGAATGATGGAGCATGAGAAGAGCCAAATCCATAGCAAACAGTAAAGATAACAATGGTATTCCTGTGTTCCTGTGCGTTTGTCAAAAAAAGTTGGGATGACAAGTACACTAAAAGCCCCATCCCATTTTCATACATTAAAAAACAATTTTAAAAAAAGGAACGAGCTTCTATCACACAGCCACAACTGCAATCTTGATATTATTTTACTCAGAGCCACCCCCATTCCCATGGACACCCCTAAAAGACAGGCATAGACAACAGATCTGTAAACATATAATGCTTACCCAAAACCCAAAATGCTGGGGGAGATAATAACACTTATAATTATTTTATGTGAAGCCATTGGATGTGCTCTAACATTTTGTTTTGTTTTTACTAGTGTCACTGAAGGAAAGACCAGTAACAACAGACAAACTTTTTTTTTGCTTTCAATTTCTGAGCCAAGTAAAAAGCAGTAGGCTCTTCTGGAAAAATGTGCCATGACCTCCATGTCTTCTCCTTGATGTTGCCAGAAATTGTCCTAGGTACAGAGGGGAAAGGGGAAATCTGCTGTCTACTGGCTTCTTGATTTCCCACTTCTATATTTATAAATGGATAACCCCCCGCCCCTCCCATTAGTATAAGCCACAATTGTCTGGTTCAAATTAAAAATGCCTTTCCTTCTTCTCTTTCCCCCTTATTATGTGAAACTTTTGTTCAGTTTACACTGATTACTAGTGAAGGAAGCCATGGGTCATGAGGGGAAGACTGGAAAGATTAGAAGATGCAGTCACGGATTTCTTCAATAATATTAAAATACATTGGGTTGGATCCAGAGTTGAGTCTGAAATTCTCCATCTGGTTCACAGGAGCTGAAATGGGGTGAAGCACTTAGCTGGCTATTCTCCAAGTGGGGAATGGGATATTTTTCAAAAAGGAAAATTCTCAGAGAATTTCTGCCTGTTCGGAACCATGATATATGGGAGGCCAATGATTTACTGCCCAGAAAAATGTAGGATGAAGACTGCTAAATATGGTAATATTTAATCAAAAGGGCTTGAAGAATAAGCAACCAGTCCAAATGGACTATAACTGCTTACATTAAACTACTGTTTCCAAAATGGTAGTTATCCAAAAGTGAAAAAATAATATATATTCTTCACCATGATCCAAAAATGTTAGCTATAAAAGACTTCCACAGTACTTTTGGATCTAAATTTGAGATATAAAGCACTGAGGCCAAATACAATTTTATCTGTCATCATAAAAGGTCTCTATGTAACTTGTGAACTGACTATCATTTCTAGCCCAGCAGCTGAATTAATAAATGGGAATTCTGCTTTATTCTGTTAAGTTTCCAATTTAGTTTTCAAATCACAGCTTCATGTCTGCTCAGAAATCCAGTACGTCCCACTAGTTTCAGTAGGGCTTACTTTGTGTTTTGAAAAAAAAAAAAGCAGAATAATCAACCCTAAAATATACCTTGTTTTTAAAAAAGAATTAATTCTTAAATTACAGCAAAACAATATTGAATAAGCTATCTTTAAAATTTATAATTTATACATAATTTTATAAATAACTACATCTGAAATATTACATGCATGGATAATTTTATAAATAACTGTATCCGAATTAAATTTACCTATGCATAGACATACATTTACCTATGCATAGGCACATAGACACATATAGAGAGAGGTGTATGCCATTTATTTCTGACTGTTTTAATTTTATTAAATGAGTGGCCACATACAAGATGCATTTAAAAATTTTGGTGATCACTTTTCTAATAAAATTTCATCCCAGCAAATAATCATTCAGAGTAAAAAAGTGCAAAAGAGGTCTCCTTTTTAACTTTTACCTATCATTTTTACTTGAACCAATAAACCACCTCTTCTCATGTAATGTTCTGAAGGCAACTTCTACAAGGAAGGAGGAGGAGATGGAGACACTGAGTGGAAGAAAGCAGCTACCAAGGAAAGTTTTTAATATCCTCTTTTCCCCCAGCCCATCATTTGATCTGTTGCCAAAGCTGCTTTTCCATCAACAAAGCTTAACGGTTTCAAAGCGAAGATAATCACACATGCCTGTCTGAAATTTTCTACCCTTCTGCAGTGAATCATGTCAGATGATCACAACCTCCAACGCCGCACACATGTCACTTGCTAACCCGTGTCCTTAACTTTATCAAAGTTATTTTGTCTGTCAGTTCAGAGTGCTAATTGCGCAGGCATTCCTCTAGAAAATATAAAACATAGAATGGTTCCACTATTAAGCTTTTTTAATTCTGGCTAAGCAGATGGTCTGGGCAATGTACAGCCTTCCAGAGAGTGTCAAACTTCAACTACTAGCCAGGGTGGCAAATCATGAGCGATGACAATTGTATTCCCACAGTACTCAGTGGATTGAACCCTTGTCCCAAACTAGATGAAATGGGGTCTCATGGAAATGATCTTTTCTAGCATTGCAAATGCAGGACAACTCTGATTTTTCTATTTTAGGATTGTTCAATATAACCCATATGTGATGGATCGCAGCTGCTTTGAAGATGATCCACATTTTCTGTCTGCGCAGTAGGTTTTCCATCATGCCTCATTCTTATCTTTCTTTAGACTCATTTTTATACCCTTGCTTCACACATTCTAGAACCTTAATAAATATTTTCATGGAAATTAATTTCCCTTTGATGCCTATAATATTCTATAGCAGATGTATAGGCTAAACAATCTTTTAGTTGTGTTTTTGTGCATTTTTATCCTTCAAGACTGGTATTATTGAAGTTTCTGGAAGATACAGAACATCTTCAGGTCTCTCAATAGACATAAAAACCACTGATCACTTTCAGTAGCCACACTCATTATAAATGAAACATTGACTATTGAGTAATTGTGGAAATTTGCTTAACCACATCAAAGTGCCTATGCTATCCAGTTCTGGGAATAGACTCTGTAAATCAATTTTGAAGGACAATTTTGAAAGCAATATTGCAGGTGATTTATACAAGGATATCCCTCCCTTAGAATTTAACAATGGATCTATTGTAAGCAAAAAGTTGATTTTAAAAAAATATTAGCTTATACACAAAGGCCAGTAGTATTTATTATTTGGTATTTAATAAATATGTTTCTAAATACAAAGGTGAGAATGGGTTCTAATTATATAGATCTGGAGGTTACAGATTACTTGGGTTCTCTTTTGCGGTTTTAAGGATTATCCATTCATTAAAAATGATGCATGATTAAGAACAGAGTTTATTCACATAGGAGTACTCTCCCTTAATGCTTACAGCGATCAGGAAAACTCTAATGGCAATAGTGAAGGAGAATAAAAATATTGAACTTGACACTGCCGCATTAATGAAAGCCGGAGAGATAACATGGAGCAAATTCCTGATAACGTCTTGACTAAAACAATTACAATTTCAGTTACTACAACCATTTAAAACAGGATCACCTGCAAGTGTTTATTAAATATGCCCACAATTTTACACACAGCTTTAGGAGAAACTATTTGTGAAAGTCAACCTAGGAAGAGCTAGACATCTTGAAAATGACAATCGCAGGACAAATGGAGGTTCGATACGGTTTTATGTATCACAAACTAACCAGAGATGTACTTGTGTTATGTGTGTAAGTCCTATTGCCAAGTTTCAGCCACAAGTGAATTTCTATCACCAACTTAATCTATTATGCCTGGAAATAAGAGCTCACAACAGAACTGCTGACACAATCTTCGCAATGGCAAGCAGAACTGTTTGTGCTGTTGCAGCACAGATTCAATTGTGCTTCAGCCAAGAACACCTTGACAATCTTGTTTGGGCCTTGTGATTAGTTTTTTGCTCCTGTTTGCTAGAACTCAATAGAACTAATAGAACAGGGAGGGGTTGTTGTTGGTTTTTTTTTTTTTGCAAAGGTTTGATGATTACACTGTACCCTGGAATGCTTCAGAAGCAGAATCAGCCAGGGTGCAAATAACAAATGAATTGTCAGCACTGCTCCGTGAAGTCAGTACAATGTTGTTCAAACAGACGCTTATTTATATTCAGGCAGCTCCTTCTTCCTTGCTCCCTTTGTTAACATTATTGAAGGAAACTGACTCCAGCTGCCAGGGCTATAGAAGTCAGTGCCAACAATTTAAAGGCACAGTATAGTGGAACTGAAGATAAACATATAGTCACCAGCTGACGGAGGCGAAACATGTGTAGGGCTGCTAATGTTTTGCAATTCTATTTCTGGCCAGGAGGAATTAATGAGACACTTCATAGAGAAAGATTAATTAACACCTGGGAAATAGAAAGATTTATGGGGCCAAATTTTGCTCAACGGTATCCCAGGACAAATCCATTTGTAGTTCTTTCAAAGGAAAGGGTTTTAAACGGTGTCACGGAGACTAGAAAGAGTTTGTTCTAAATTTATTGATTCACTGTGTCCATCAAAGCTGGGAGTTTTCCTCTGAAATAATTTTAGAAAAAAAAAAACTCTGAAAAGTTAGAAATTTCTATCAGTGGCAATTTCGCCAATCCCTGGTGGTGTTTAGACTGTCACATGGATAAAGCAAACTCTCATCTTTGGGGCCTAGAGACAATCATTGGCCCCTGCAAATTTAAAAAAAAAGGTTACATTTCTCCAGGCTCATTCCTTTACATTTTCTTCCTCAAAAGTCTTTCTAACATTTATATACATTACTTTCACCACTATTACATGCATAAGTAATGGTACAGGGAATTATATGCTGGTTCTGCTTAGGCATCATTATTCAACACTCATAACTGTCTAAAGGTGCTTTTTCAAAAGGCAACTGTGTTGTTGTTGTTTTTTCCTTAAGGAGGAAGAAGAAAATATTTCGCTTCTTACCCAAGAAGCTTCATTGGTTCTGATGGTGGCAGGATAGAAGGATAAGTTCCATCTCCCCACCATTAGATTGATGAAGCTTGTTGGATGAGAAGTGAAATGTCTTCTTCTTCCTCAAGAAAACAAAAAACAAAAAAACAGTCCAGTTGCCTTTTGAAAAAAGCACCTTTGAGACAACTGTGGCCTCAATGACTAGAATTTCCATAAACTCACAACTGTTTTATTCAGTGGAGAAATCCAATTTTTTTTACTACCGATTCTGTGGGGGTGGCTTGGTGGGTGTGGTGTGGCTTGGTGGGCATGGCTTGGTGGGCGTGGCAGGGGAAGGATACTGCAAAATCTTCATTCCCACCCCAGTCTGGGGCCAGCCAAAGGTGGTATTTGCCGGTTCTCTGAACTGCTCAAAATTTACGCTACCGGTTTTCCAGAACCTGCTGGATTTCACCTCTGGTTTTATTCCTGTGTTATTAAATTATAACCTCAGAAATGGAAAAGGTTGTGGCTCTCAAGGCTGTACCAAATGTCACCCAATCATGCCAGTGCCATTCTGAGTTTCCTACCTCATGCTTTTCATTTGAAATTTAATTGTGATGTTGTTCATTTAGCTGCATGTTTCTGTTAGTCTTTCTTAAAGATATTTTGAATGGGGAATAAATCTCAGGAAATTCTAAACATACCTGCCTATGAGCAGGTTCTCAGCCCAAATGAACTTTCTAAGCAGATTCAGACAAACACACACAAATCTTCCTACTAGGGCCTGCATACAGATAATATACTCCTATTCTAGAGATACAGTTTAGGAAGGCACATGTGACAATCCCTATTGGGATACTTCAGGATGTCCTAAGTTCTGCTAGCTTTTGTGCACTCACAGCAACATATTCTATATCAAATAAAGGATGACCCCCCCCCCAAATGTCCACATGAGTAGGAAAAGGAGAGTGGGGACATGATAAAAGTAGCGTTGTGCTCTTGCAACACAAGCTTTGTCCTTCTACAAAAGAGCTGGAGTTTTCAGCTGCAATGTTGTACACTAATTTTCTCATGGAGTGTCCTATATGCAATATGCATAGTGATTATTTGATTAGGGTTCAAGAATTCTTCAACAAGGCTATAATGTACCTTGTTCGATTTTAGTTCATTGTATTGCATGAACCAAGTCAAGGCTTAAAATACATGGGTAATAGGTTAGGGTAATGTGTGAACGCAGCCAGGTTTTATTCAGTAAACTATGATTAAATAAACTGTAGCTAAGCATAGTGAGCCAAACTCTATATGTATACATAACAATACATCTGTATCCTACAACAATTTAGATTTTCAGGCAGTTATAGCAAAGTAATGTCTGAAGTAGAGAACTATAGATATTGTTCTCAAAATTAAGAGAATCGAGAAACATTTACAAGAGATGTTTATGATTATGCATTCCTTTTTATATTATTTATTGATTAAATTTGTATGCCCCCATTTGATGAACTGTATGCAAGAAGCAAGAGAAAGAGATAGTAAACATAACAAACCAAAAATTAAATAAATGGAAAAATTATAAAAACAATTATTTCACCCGAGATAGGGTATTCCTCTCTTCTCCTTCTGTCATATTATGCTAACTTGATTTTTGCGTCATTGAACAACAAAATAGAGCCAGTCTACAAGGTGTGGGACAGAGGTTCAATTTTCCAGTACAAATGAAATGTAATATCCATTCATACTGGAAACTTTTAACTTAAAAGACTAACTCAAAAGACTGAAGGAAATAATTTTATGCAGCATAGAAAGCTACAAACCAGAACTCCTTGTGCATACAGCCAAAAATATTGGATGAAGTCATAGAAAGTCTGACTTTAAAACACTGATAAAACATGTATTAATAATAATCAACTGATCAAACAATATGCACAAGTATATTTTAATAAGATCAAAATAACTGTTATTTAGTAACTTAATGTTATGCCATTAATTAATTAATTTAAATTTTCCTGCCCAGCATACATCTGAAAATGATCAAGCTATGAAAGGCCAGATGTAACCTTGTAACACTACATACCTGAGCATTTGAGATCCCTACCCAAGACATTTGAATTCAAGATATTTGGGAGGTAGAGGGTAATGAAAACAAAAGAAGAACTTTCAGTTTAGTCTATAAATGGATATTTCACAGAACAGATGTTTATGTGTACTCCAAGTGATCAGTTATTTAAACATAATTTATTGAATAATCCATAGTTGGCTGAGTTTACACCATATGCAAAGCTAAAATCATATCAAATATATGGCTTGGAGCAATGTATGGACATTTCGTTATTTCTTCAACATGACTGACAATGTGGCTCACAGTTTAATGGCCAAACGTATTTGGACTTCTCAGTAACACCACCTCAGTTATTCAACTGAACCCCAGGATGTCTTTCTCAAAACAATAGCCAAAGCTATGACAAAATGTCTATGGTGATTCTCAGTCATCCAGGCCATGGTTGTCCTAAAGGTGCTTTTTCAAAAGGCAACTGGACTTTGTTTTGCTTGAAGATATTTCATTTCTCATCCAAGAAACTTCTTCACTTCAGTCAAGTCACTGAATGAGAAGTGAACATCTTCAAGCAAAACAAAGAAAGTCCAGTTGCCTTTTAAAAAAGCAACTTTGGGGCAAATAGCAATAGCAATAGCACTTAGACTTATATACTGCTTTACAGTGCTTTACAACCCTCTCTAAGTGGTTTACAGAGTCAGCATATTGCCCCCAACAATTTGGGCCCTCATTTTACCCACCTCAGAAGGATGGAAGGCTGAGTCAACCTTGAACCTGGTGAGATTTGAACTGCCAAATTGCAGGCAGCCGGCAGACAACAAAAGTAGCCTATAGTACTGCACTCTAACCACTGTGCCACCATGGCTCATAATGGCAGTTCATGCCACTGACATGGCTTTCAGTCTGTTAAGCAGCTTCACTTCTGAGTCAAATAAAATTTGCCAAGTTCTTATTTTCTGGGGGTGTTCCAGCATGTGGCACTTACGTAGATGTTCTGCTAACAATACTTTACTCTGACTAACAAAAGTATTGAGAAAGCATGGGAGCAGGAAGGAGGTTCACACATTTCCTGGTTTAAAGCTGAGAAGGATAAAAGAGTAGAATAAGCTGTCTTTTTTAAAAGAAAAAAAAATAAAAATTCATCTGTTGACCCGAATGTTTGACATAACGAAAGAGCATGTTTATGATTAGACAAGTGTTTAAAGAATAAAGACTTGTCCAATAATAAACACTGCGTTCTTCTAGATTAGTTCTTGTTGAAAGTAAGAATCACGTTTTGGACAGTGGTGCGAAGGAGGTGCATTTGTCTAATGACATTTATTGGGATCTTTGCAACTTGTCAGAGCTGGAAGTAGTTATCTATGCTTTGATTCCCATGACTGTCACAATTCATTATCATAGGGCTAACCTTCAGAATACTAGAAAGTAGCACAGTTGTAAAACACAGCTTCTCTGCTGCTGTCTGGTGAGCTGTTTTGTGATCATTATCAGAGCCATGTGCACTGAAAGATGCTATGGATTACATAAAATATTTAAACATTTTTAAATTTGGCATTTAAAATATTTCAAAGCATTGATTAAAGGTTGAGTAAAATGTAATAGGTAAGATACCTTAGCACTGTATTTTTATTGGTGGTGCCTTGAACAACTGTTGCATTTTGGACATTTTGGACATATGCAACCAGTAGAGTTGTGGGAATTAAAATGGTTAAAGTTCAAAATACTTTAACATTGGGCACAAAACCAGGCAGAGTTAACTAAACACTCTTTTATTTTTCTAGTTTCTTCTGCAGTTTAGTGATTCACCTTGTTTTTAGAGCATTTAAAGAACACTTGTTGCACCCATTTTAATGTTCCAATATCTTACCTAAAACATAGTTAGGTCAAGGACATTGTGGAAGAGTTAAAATAATTCCCAGATCAATTCTTCTTTCCTCCCTCCCTCTCTTGGTAATTAAAGATATGTTGTTGCCCGTATGCAGCCTGTGTAGCTAGTAGCTGATTCAGACAGCGAGGAGGCTGGTGTGGTGCTATGCCAGCAGCCTGTGCAGCTGGCACTCGAGTTGGACAATGAGGAGGCTGGAGAAGATGTGGTGCCAGAGGCGGGGATTCAGCCAAGGCCTTCAGAACCTCCAGAAGCTCC
>JANHZT010001983.1:404436-415189 GCA_032468215.1 Stegonotus admiraltiensis | reverse complement strand
CATAAACTATTTGAAACTTTTTAGTCCAATACTTGTTTTGAATATAATCAATCCACCTTCTCCATTCCAAAATATATTTTTCATTTGAGTGGTCCTTCAAATATGCCGAAATTTTGGCCTTAGTAGACTTCCCTTGATCCCAGATTTGAAAGATGCATGTTTGGGTTTCATTCAATCTTTGAGGCCCATCAGAGTAAAATGGACTGGAGGCAGGAAAGAATTATAGGTAGACCAATGGATTTACTAAGGTGTAGTTTGCTTCATCAGTGGGATGATAAACTGTACAACAAAATACCCACACAAACTTTTGGAGCCAAAAACCAAATTCCTTGAGTGATGGACCAGAGATCACACCTCAAACAATCTAGTACATTAAAATTGAAAGCATTTGTGAAAATTAATATGTGCATTCCTGTCAAGAATATCTGGCCATAATAAACATTCTATATCCTTTTAGAAGTTCAAAGTTCTTCCCATGAAGAACTTCCATGGGAAATTCAAGGACCCAGTTTGAATAGATGAGGCGGGTTTTTTTTTTCCTGAAAATGCTGTATAACCCTAAGTAGATCAATTTATATAAAAAGTAAAAAATATACATATTTTTTGTGCCTAAGTTTGGAACTGCAATCTTGGAATTTTATTCTCTTAATCTTATCAGTAATACACTGTTTGTTGCTCACTCCCTCAGGAAAAAATCTTCTTCTGATTTTCAACAGGTCCTTTTTTTTCATAGTCTAATCAATAGACTACAGTTTGCTTTCAGTCACCTCACTTTTTAGCTGTTCCATTCATTTTCCAATTGCTCATCTTCCAACAATGAAGTAAATTCCTTGATAAAGTACCGTACAGATGATTTCTGTCCTCTACCTCAAATTTTGCCTTCTAAGGAATTATGAAAGAGTCCAGCAAACTGAAAAAATATATTAGAAACCCGAACTTAAAAAAATAAAATGCAGGCAATAATTTGCAAAGTACAACAAAGTGTAGGATTATCCTTAAAAATAATACCACCAGTAGTGCTTCTTTGCTAATACATGGAGATTCCTCTGGTATCTTTTAGATTAGTTGGTTATATGCCATCTCTATATTGAGAGACAGTACAGTTGCAAATGCTATTTGTTTGCTATAATTTATTTTCTACCTGTCTCCAGGAACACAAAGTTCTCAATACACAATCCTCTGAGGTAGATGCACTGAGAGCAGAAGTCATCTAATGAGTTTCTACAGCTGAGTGCAGACATGATTTTTCCTGCTTCTAATCCAACTTTCTAAACACTGTATCACATTGGTTCTCACATATTACTAATTACTGAAATACTAAGCTCTAGACACCAGTGGTGGGGAAGACCTGCCCTGATCATTGACAAAGAAGAAGAGTCTTGTTGGCAATTGTTGGTTAAAAACAAGAAAAGGGTGCAGAACTAGTCAATAAGCTTTTGGTATTATCAGAGCTTGTTAATAGGGTTGTTTGTGTTTTATTCGCATGTCACCTTTGTGAGATTCTGAGAGGGTCTCACAACAGTAAAACCTCTTATACAATTATACTGTTACTGTGATAGGAATTATCTCAATGCATTGCACGTTCCGTAGCACTATTGTGTCTAGCGAATGCCTTATTTTTCATTAGTAACATTTCATGAAGTTCCTGGTTAAGAATGTAACTAAAGTGTGCTTAAGTTTCTTTTACAATTCAGAGGCAATACACTCTCCTCTAATCTTCTATAATTATTAATCTTCTCTAATCTTCTCTAATTATATTATTATTATTATTATTATTATTATTATTATTATTATTATTAGAAAGCCAACTTTATTTATCTATAGCCAGAGTAGATAATGATTCCCCTTTCAGAATTGTGGACATAAATCCGCTTTTTTGTGATTCCTAGACCCAGCAGAATTTGTCCAGCCAGATTTTGAAATTTTAGTTAGAAACAAAAGAAATACAAGATGTATGCTATCGGTTCCTTTTAACAACCTAAAATCAAATATTCAACACATATACAGTTCCTTAAAAATGTAACTATTAAAATCCAACAGACTGCATATCACCAAACCATGGGACCTAACGTGTTTTATTATAGTTCACTTTTTACTCTTCTCGTAGAGTTACACCAATTCACTATCTTTCTTCCATTCTTGTCCATGGATGGTTAACCTATACAGGAAAAAAAATGCACTGATAATAATATTTGGGTTAGTGTGTGTATTATGTATTATTGTATTAGTTTGATTTATATGCTGCCCTTCTCTGGAGACTCAGGGCGGCTTACAATGCATTAAGCAATAGCCTTCATACTTTTGTATATACCTGCTTAGTAGGGCTTTTTGCCCCCCCCCCAGTGGTGTTCTTTACAAAGTCAGCTTATTGCCCCCACAAACCGGGTCCTCATTTTACCTACCTTGAAAGGATGGAAGGCTGAGTGTGCTAATTTATTACTATCCAGCTAGGTAAAAAGACGTGCTACAAGTGCTGTGATCCCACATAAATCCGAAAGACACAATCATCCACCGGATGTGAAGGGATACAGTGGATGTTCAGCTGATTAACAACAAAGCACATTGTTTAAAGGGTCATTAGCCATAAAGCATGGCATTTCAGTTTTGACCCTTTTTCCCCCTATGTAAAATATAAGGAAAGAAACAAAGGTACTATGGCTTTTGTGGTTAAGCTTCCAATGGAAATATTTTGCATAGCAGCCATTGACATGTCATGTTTGCAGAACAGTGACTGACAAGAGTTAAATTCAAAACATGTAGTCATTTTCTAATGTGTGGGACTTATTATTTTCCTTTTCCCTTTTCTGTGATTGAAGGAAAACTGTTTAGATGTTTGTTTCCAAAACGGCATCTGTCAGTAATCAAAGGGGGAAAAATTGCATAAAACAAATGCAATTGTTTAGAGCAGCATTTCCTGGATCATGTTAAATGCTTGATTTGCTCCCCATTATGTTCACCAAATAATTTTGTTTTCCACAATAATTGTAATATTTAACATGTTGCATTTAATCTTCTTTCAAGGCTATTAGTAACAGCTCACTTAGAAAAAGACTCGTGGCTCAACAAGAATAGATTCACTGCCACCCACATCATAGAGAAAAATGGCAAAGTTAACTGCACCCTAATTGTTCTGGATCGAAAACACAGTTATTTAACAGCATTGGTTCTTTATTTGACTTCCAACTACTGTACATTTGCAATGAAGAGAGTTCATATTCATTCTGAATTTTGTTCTCCAGCAGTCACTGTGGGTATTTTATCGGCTTTTCGTGGTTAATTTGTAGCTTCAGTGTTAGGTCCAAAGATCTGCGAATGTTGAATAACATAAAGACAATAAATAGAACAGTTATCAGTCAATATAAGATCATATAAGCCTGTGTCAGCCTCAGGCGGTAATCATATAGACTGCAATTCATTTTTTATTTAGCTGCATTTTAATAGAAGAAAACAATGTAGGTCCAGTTATTGAGTTAATAATCATAATTGCTAGCTAGTTGTAGAGAAAGACAAATATCTAATCTGATATTGTTCAAATGCTGGTTCTTGTTTAATAGGTTTACTTTAACAATTCTGGGAAGTCCTTGAAGATCATCAGGTAGGCTAAGGAAGAAAGAACAGTTTTAATCAAACTGAATTGAACCTTGGAGGTAGTTTAATCCATCAATCAGAAGGCTCACTGTGACAATATTTATCTTTTTCTAATGTTTATTTTCTTCTTTGGCTCTGACTACAATTTTGATATTCCCTTGAAAAGGAGTTGACACTCAATATACAAAGCATAATGAGATGTCAGGCACCTGCGTTACTGATTTTAGAATATATACACACCAAACATATCTATGAATCAGTGTTATACACAAAGAGATGTTTATATGCATGCAAGCTAACTGTGTCCACCTTTGATTGTATCAAAAGAAATAAGACATTTCTAAAAAGCATCAATTTCTTTGAATATAAAATAAAATGAAATTCTTTAGCCCTATAGAGCTACAAGAGCTGGTTAGAAACTAATTGCACCTGATAATGCTATGTGATTCAAGAGTTAGAAGAAAATGTGTTTTGAAGAATCTAAAGTATTTGAATTTTTAATCCTTCTATAGTATTTCATACTAACAATTCCACAATTATTCATTGTTAGGATGTAAACATATAAGCTTATTTTTACTCACAAAGTCACAGTGGTGGCATATCCTTCCTTTTTTTTAATGAGGAAAACAAAAGATTAAGCCACTTAAAATAGGATAATCAATTTCCCTTTAATAAAATAATTAAGAGAAATCCTGTGTTAATAAGAGTACAGCACAGGACATTCAGGCTTTTCATATCTCTACTTCTATATTGTATTCTCATATAATCTACCTGTCTGTCTATATCTGATTGAGAAATGTGCAACTAAAAGGGGGGGAAAGTATGTTGATCATTCATATATGCAACTTTATGACAATGTCATTCAACTATACAATTATGCACATTTCCTGCAAAGTAAACAATGTTGAACTTGTGTGACACACTTCCTAATAAATACGGAATATAACTGAGTGGCTGCTACAAATATATAGATATATTACATGGTTGGCACTTTCCTTGGCATTCCAGAGATTCCATAGGAATTATCCTTTGATTTCATGTTGTTGCTAAGACTGCACAACTTCTTTTAATATTTAGGAATTGGATCATATAATTTAGTAGCACAGGAACTAACACAGGATGTCTTTATAGAACATCCTACAAACAAAAGTGACAAACTTTGTCATCTTCAATAAATGAAATAAATATGATTTCCTTTATTGCAATACCTTAGAAAAAATATTTGATTTCATGGAAATTAAGATCTGTAGCATGCTATTTATTATGTGATTATATTTGAAAGTATATATCATTTGGCATTTAGATATTCAAATCATGGGGAAAAAAAGGAAGGAGGAGGAGGAGGAGGAGGAGGTTTTTTTACATAAGACATTTTTAATATTTTAATATTATGGAAGAGAAAACCTTTTTAATTACTAAGAAGAAATAACAATCCTCAGTTATTCAAATCTGCATTCTCCTCTTTATTTCTTAAAATGATTACCTACCAAATTGTACACAATGCCAAAAAAATTAAATTAAGTTAAATTAAATTAAATTAAATTGAAACCTTCATTCTAGTCCCCTTCTTCCTCCTGCTCCCTGATCACATTCATGGGAAAAGTAGCTGTGATAAACAGATACAGAATCAGTCTTGAAATCCTTTTATTTTTCTTTTTGGAGGAGGAAAAAAAAAAGCATACGTCCAAAACATTGCATGATAGTCTCTAAGCAGTTCCATCTGTCAAGCAGAAATTTTAGGCTAATAGCCTGTGGCAATCTCCCTCTGCAGTCCACTACCTGCCTTTGTCGGACTAAGTCTCTGTTCCATTTTTTTAAGAGGGGGGGAGAAGGAAGAAAAACCGAAAGGGGAAAAACTTTGTAAACCAAAATCATCTGAGTGATGAAACTCTAATTTTACCCTCCTCTCTTTGATGTTAAGCAGTGGCTTCTTACTTTAAAAGAGAGAGAGAGAGAGTGAAAAGAGGGAGGGGGAGACAGAGAGAGAAAGAGAGAGAGAGAGAGAGGAGAAGACAGCAAGCCTAGAAGCAGATGACTTTTCATCCCCATTTCACCTTGCCACTGGGTCTGTGAGAGATTGGTTCACTGT
The DNA here is from genome assembly GCA_032468215.1 of Stegonotus admiraltiensis. Lineage (NCBI taxonomy): Eukaryota > Metazoa > Chordata > Lepidosauria > Squamata > Colubridae > Stegonotus > Stegonotus admiraltiensis. The sequence continues at coordinate 409,512 of JANHZT010001983.1, read as the reverse complement.
CAAGGAGATTTTTTTTTTACCCATGATTCCATATGGTATGGACCGGGCTACATGTTGCCCAACATGCCAGTGCAAGTGTTTTCTCAATTAGGTGTCTTATCTCCCGTGAGTTAGCATCAGATGAAGCTTGCTGACAGCATAATGGCAGGGAAAACCTCCGACGGATCCATCAAATGGCAGCTCTGCTATGACATCTCGGCCAGAACTTGGTGGATGGTGAGTTGGCAGCGCGGCTGCCTTTTTCTTCCCCCTCCTTCCTTTTTTTCTACTTTCCCTCCCTCTTTGACAAAATGTCCCAGACCTCACATTTATCAAATTAACATTTGGATTTTTTTTTCACACTCTTCACTGGAGCAGCCTTCCACTTGTCCCACTTGTGTGTGTTTTTCCCCCTCTGTAACAAGAGACCGTTGGTGTGCCCTGCATTTGAAGACAGTGGCAGCTTTTCCCCACTCAGGCTGGTTTCCCTGCACTTTTCTTGCTAAACCTAGCTGGATAGGTAGCTTGACAAAGTTTTCGTTTCACTCTTTCTCCCATTGAGCTGTTATGCTTCGTTGAACTTTGGCGTTGCAGATTCTCGTTCTATCTCTGCCTGTGAACATGTGGTTGCATGGGTAGAAATATAAATAGAGTGTGTATATTTTATACTTGTTGACAAAATAGAAGCTATTGCAGGCCATCCCAATTTTAGGGGGGAAAAGCTCTGTTGGCTTTTTTTTTTTTTAATGGCATGGGACATTTGATGGCATGGATGTCATCTTATAGAAGGAGCTGGTTTAATGTTTCCTTTTATTTGTTAATGTTCAAAGACGTTCCTGCCCAGTTAGGTTCAGAAGGTGGATGTTGTATAGATCCCACTTGAATTTCGTTCAGATGCAATTAAAAGTTTTATTAAAGTTTCCAAAGGCACTCTCAGAATGAGTTAACTCACATGTCATGGTCATTCGGGCCAGACAACCTTTGACATCTTGAGTCTAGCAGAGATACAGTGACTTAAGAGGATGCACAATAGCTCATTGTAGCAAAGATGCAAACCCCGTTGTGCTGAAGGGAGCCCTCAAATCATTACTGCCCTCGTTAGCGTGCTGTCCGTTAAGGATTAATTTGTTAGCTTGTTCTTTTCTTTTTCCTTTTTCAAAAGCTTTTTTTTTTAAAGTTTTCTGTAATTTTAATTCTTAAGGCAAAAAGTGATTTTGCTCGTCTTCTTCTTATTATTATTATTTTGTGAAGAGAAGCATTTTTGCTGCCAGAAAATGCATATTTTATGTGCTCCTAACTGGACTATGAGCCTCTTCCATTCAGTTCACATAGATACCATGGTTTGTTGCCGGTTTTGTTTTAAAGAAGGACTGATGAGTGGAATTACCATGAAATGGACTGTGGCATTGTGTTGTTTGATATTCTGAATCAAGTAAGTGGGAACATAAAATTTTCCATACATACATGCATGCACCCACACACACATGAGAAACTTCTCTACCAGGTCAATTTTGTTGTCACTCTGAGAAGTTTAGGACTCCTGCGGATTTGGAAGACGTGAAAAAGTGAACTACGGAAGGATTTCAGGATTTCATTGTTCAGTTTGGTGGAAATTGGTTGCTTGCATCAAAAGTTGTTGGGGGAGTTATATTTGTTTTAACTTTCACTCGTTAGAAAAAGTTTAATGGCAGTCTCCAGGTATATGTTACATGCTGATGTTGGTTAATTAAAGGAGGGGAAGCCTCACTACTTTAATCAAACTACTAATTTTCCAATTAGATTTTCTGCCAGGAGAAAACGCAGAAAGGATGTTCTTGGATGCTCTGAAATAGTCTGACTTTTAATTTGACTGTTTAGCTTGATAAATTCTGAAATGTGACTGTTGAACAGTCATAAAACCGCACTGCTTTGGTATATGTACATGACAGCACAGTTTGATGTTAAAGATGTCAGTATACCTATTCGTTGCCTTGTTCTTCTGATAAGCTGGAGCTGCTTAAAATTCTCCCAATATTGTATCTTAAAAGATTGCTTCTCTTTTAAAAGCATGCCCAAGACTGTGTTATACCTCACTGATGATGCTTATGTTTTATCATTTTAAGTATAATACGTACAAAATAAAAGGCTGGAAACATTAAGCAATGCACTTGACAAGAAAATAAACAAGCTTTATTTCTAGACAGGCTGTTTGGATAAAGCCTTACGGAAAGTTCTTAAAACTTTTAGCATACCACCTAATTTTATTCCCTAAAAAGTACAGATTTTTTTTAAAAATCACATTGTTAAAACTTAACATACTAATAATAATTTTTAAAAAGGAGAACTGTTACATTTTTCCTTTTACACAAACTCTCCATCTATGCAAGTTTTTGTGTAACAGACAGGTCCGTTTTCAGACCAGGATTCAATTATTGATACAAAAGTAAGCAATTTTAATGCCTCTATATAACATCAAGCATATTTTCCCCCTTAAATCTCAACGCATCTGTTAACTTCTTTTAATCAAAACTCTGCTACACAGTGCATTTTAACATACAAAGACAAAAAAAAAAGAAGCTTTGAAAGTTACCTCATGCATCGTCTGGCTGCACAAAACAATCTCAGCTACTGCCTACTGCTAAACTTCAGTTTGGTACTGCCAGCATACAAAGAGATGAGTGAATGCCCCCTTTCCACCCGCACGGACCCAGCTGCCAGCCGCGTGATATGCAATTTTGCTTTTTAATGAGTCGTAAACAATTTATGTATGTCAATGGAGCGAGTTTGTTTTATTTCAGGGAACAGGTTCAGAATCGGTTTGAAGTGGCTGCCGTCTCTACTGTAGGAGAGTATGCTGTCCAAATTTTAAAGGTTCTGTGTCATTTTGATGAAAAGACCTATTATAATGAAAGAAATGGCTGTTTTGTAAGGGTGGGCATAGTAATCTAGGCTGGGACTGAGTCTCTCTCTCCCCCTCTCCCTCTCTTTCTCTCTCTCTCTCTCTTTTTTTTTCCCATGGCATGATTTCATACAGTCCCCAGCGTGTTCATAGTTAGATAGTTGTTTAGTTGGATATCAGCTAAAATTGAAATTATCTTCAGTGCTTGGACTTCTCTCTGTGTATGTTTTTAAGAAAGAATTGTTTAAACTTTGTAACACCACTTTCTCATCACATCTTCAACACCACTATTAGAAACTGGTCTTTCTATCTTTATCAGATAGAGTGGTCAAGATGTTTAATTTGTTCTCTGGAGTAATTAAAAAAAAATCTAAGGAAACTACAACCTGAAGGTATTTGTAATATTTCCAGAGACTCTACTGCCAAGTAAATATGTTCAGCATCATCAGACATTTCCTAGTACTGTAAGCAAGACTCAGTACATGTGTATATTTAACAGTAATTACATTTGTTGTAATGATTTGCAAGAAATCTTTTGAAATCTAACCTTGTCTACCTCATGCTTTAATCATGGCATTTGTGAAACAGGTATTAATTTAGGCTAACACTCATATGACATCCTTAATTTAAAAACTTCTGAAAATGAATTGGCACTCCAAAGATGTCAAAGTTAAACCAAGCTCTCTTTTTTTCTTTTAAGAGGGAAAAATATAAAATCTAACAGGTATTTAATATGTTAAAATAAGTTTCCAAAAGTTATGAATCAGGGTGCATGTGCTATTTTTGATAGCCTTCTCAAGTTCTGTTTCACTCATACTTATTATGTAGGTGATGAAAACATTAATAATTTGGAAACAACATTATTTTGGAGTTAGATGCTGAGAACGTTCAGATGTTTGACTGGTGTAAAAAAAAAGTAATAGATTGAGCCTGTATCTGACTCTTATCCTTGAGAATAATGGAGGTATTTGTTGCATTTATGTCAATGTCATTAATAAAGAACTATTTTGAAAGAAATTCTTCACATATATGCCTACAGATGATTAGCTATTAAAAATAATTCTTTGGAGCGGCAAACTATAGCCTAGACATCTTTTCACTATCAACCTACATACAACATGCTTTTATCTGTGTCTGTTCAGCATATAACAGTAATTTAGGGAACAAAGCTGCCAACAGGATTCCACCAATATTAAGTTAGAACTGGGAATATAATACTGTGTTCTTTCCTAATTACTAATAATTTTAATCCTGGAAGCAATTACTAAAGCAATATGTATAACATCAGGCATTTAATTTCTTCCCCTTAATTCCTGAATGACATTTTGGTTGCGACTCATATTTATTCTTTGTTGTCACTGGAAGTTACTAAAATTGTCAGGATGGCCTGTAATGCAACTCCGTGTGTAACTACTGATTTTAAAATGTATGTATTCTCAAGACAGAAATCACTAGAACATGAACTCTAGATGATAAATTTCACGATCTCATATGAAAGAATACCATTAATGGCCAGAGATTACAACTTCAAAAAACTTTGACAGATTGTGCTTCACTGACTAAACGTGTCTTCTGAAGGAAATACATTCAATATCATATCGGGGCAGAGAATATGATCAGCTTTTCATCTAATAGTTCATCTGCCTGCCTCACAGCATTTTATCAATGACATTTTGTTTTGCAGTCAGGACAACATAAATTTCTGAACACTTCGAAAAGTGTTTATCATTTGTAGCCCATTCTGTCTCATCTTTTAGGAACATTAATACTGTTAACTACTTTTTCACTGTTACATTATGCATGTTAACTATTACACAATATATGTTTTTCTCCCAGTAAACATCTTGCTCTTTCGTTGTACCATCAACTTATATTTCTAGATATCTCTGCCTCTGTTTCATTTCTGTCCTCTTCCTTCACCTGTCCTGAATATTGTTAGGAATGTTTCTAATTTAGAGGCAGTGGCTGATTAGAGGACAGGAAATTGGAGGATTAAACTGTCTGGTTGAACTTCCTTTACTTATCAGCACTCGGTAACTTAGTCTGGATTATGAACTCAATAACAGTTCCAGAGTTGATTTCCCTGTTGTGCATAATTTTTTCTTTCTTAAAAAAAAAATCAGAACTTTAGGCTGCTTGTTATATATATATATATATATATAAAAAGCCACCGTTGGTTATTTTCAGCATTTGATAAAAGAGGAAAAAAAACTTTGAAT
>JANHZT010001983.1:198233-212390 GCA_032468215.1 Stegonotus admiraltiensis | reverse complement strand
TTAAAATGCCTCTCTGACGATCCCAGCTGAGTTGCCTGATTGGCAGAGGCTTTTCAAAGCATTAGAAAAAATGCTTTAAACAGTTTTTTTTTAAAAAGTTGGCCACGCCCACCCAATCACATTAACAACCCCCCACCAAGCCATGCCCACAGAACCGGTAGTAACAGATTTTACATTTCACCCCTGGTAATAATGTTTGGAACGTAAAGAAATTATTTTTTCATGTGTAAAGTTTATAAGTCTCAATAGCTGTTTCAGTTTTTCAGTTAGGACACCAATCAGGGTCAAATGAGTTATAGACATAGAGCTGTGATGGTGAACCTATGACACGCGTGCCAGAGGTGGCACACAGAGCCCTCTCTGTGGGCACACACGCTGTCGCTAGCTGCTCTTCTGGCTTCTGAAAAAAACAGCCCCAAAACAGCTGGAAAATGGCCCAAAAAACAGCCTGAAAATGGCCCCAAAAACAGCCGGGAAACGGCCTGAAAATGGCCAAACAATGGCCAAAAACAGGTATGCATGTGCTGGCCAGCTGGTCTATGGGTTTCCGGTGCTCCAGCATGCGCACATGCTTGCACATTCTGGTTTGGGCAGGTTCTCCATCATTGCCATAGAGAATAGGAACAGTGACATTGATAATGACATCATGTGAGAATGCTGAAAATAATTTATCTCAAATTTTTAAGAAGAGTGAAGTGAGACACAGTTCTTTTTTATTTGTCTCTAGTTTTGCATTACCAATGAAATATATCTATCATCCACCCACCCGTCCGTCCGTCCGTCTGTCTGTCTATTGCTATCATAAGTCTAACATCCAAATAACGAATGAAATTGTATCAAAAATAAGACTAGAAAAAAAAACCCCACCACCCAACCATTTTTGGGACAATCTGTGTTTCATTAAATGGCCGTGTACTTTTTTTTTCTGAAATAGAATTTCCATATATGCAACATTTTTCTAATGTTCCTAAAGTAATGCTGAGGTATTGTTGCTAATAAGTAGCTGGAAAAAAAAATCAGTTAACATTATAATTGAAACAACATAATTAGATTTATTTTTTGTCACAAATAAATGGAACGATAGTATTAGTGATAATTTCCTATCAGACTATGAGGTATGGATGAAGGCGAATATTTGTGTCCTAGGATAATGTTGCAGGATCCAATCTGGGTCGGTCACCATGACGAGAGATTTTGTTTTCTGACGTTCAGATTCATGCTGGAGCCCATCTTCAAGGATCTTTTCCGTGGGCTCCAGCACAAGTTTGAAAGCTTGGAAGACAAAACCTCTAGTCCCGGTGAACAACCCAGATTGGATCCTGCAACTAGCATGTCTTAATTCTTATATATATATGGAAATTTATAAGGCACCCTTTTTCTGCCAAAGTAACACATTACAGTTATGTATGCATATTCTTGGGTATATGTAGAAGAAACTACTATACAAATCAGCTTATCCAGCAGCAGTTCAACATGGTGTAATGAAGAAAGAATAGCTTCTAATCAATTCCATAGCTGATTTTCCCTAATACTGGGTAGATGCTAGACATTAGGTGAAGTCCTTCTCACTAGAGAAGAAAATTGACCAAAGACAGTTAAAGGAAATTTAAAGCTGGACATAGACTGCTGTTGAATGGGAATATCTTTGAGCGAAAGAGAACCCAGAATTCTGTAGCAGGAACAATTGGAGGCTTGTTGGATATGAACCTCCTCTTCAGTTGTTTTTTAAAAACAACATGTCATTTCTCAAAGGAAAGTGGATGTATAAATTAATTTTCTATGGAGGAAGTTAACCGGTCTGTACAAAATGTTATTGTCTTTGAAATCCCTAGTGGATGTTTGGAATAGAGCCACAGAATGCTATTGCAAAAGCAGGTGACAGCTACATGTTTTCAGAAGCTGAAAGGTTTCCTAAACTCCATACCAGAATACTTTCAAGTCATAATAGGTAATAAACCTACGGGATCCTCAACTGTATGTTTATTGCAATTACACTTTTCTTTTGAAACTGCAGCATCACAAAAAGTATCAACAGTTGGGAAAAAAACTTAATCTAGGGTTGCACTACAAACTTCAGTGAGATTGCATAAAATAGTTTGCTCCAAATTAATATTTTGTAATTATTGCCATTGGCTATATGGCTGAGAACTTTGGAAACTATAATTCCACATAGGAGGAGGAAGTTGGCTTATTGTTTAATGACATATGACAAGAAGCAAAATGACTATACACACAACGATGGAGAAACACTGAAATACCCATAACTTAAACAATGTAAAATTAGCAGAAATGGCAAATTAAAAGACTGAAAACCTTAATGGACCTTTTAATGAAAATGGGGGGGAAAGGTGATTTTTCAATTTCTTGATTGAAAAAAGAGTTGAATATGGGACAGAAGGGACATTTATAAAGTAATCTTAAAAGGAAGAGGAATACAAAGTAACAGAGTAGGAAGGGACTTTGGAGGTCTTCTAGTCCAACTCCCTGATCAAACAGGAGACCCTATACCAGTGTTGGCGAACCTTTTTGGCACCGAGTGCTGAAACGGGAGTGCGTGCCGGAAATCGGAAGAGCAGGTGCCCGGTGCGCATGCATCCGCTGGGAAGACAATCTTCCAGTTTCCGGTGCTTGCATGCTGGTCTTCACGCGCACCTGTGTGCCAGAAACTGGAAGACCAAGTGGCCAGTGCACATGCTGTCCTGTGCGTGTGAAAACCAGCTGGCCAGCACGCCCGAACCTGGAAGAGCAACGGGCGACAGCTCGTGTGCCCGGAGAAATCGCTCTGCATGCCACTTCGAGCATGTGTGCCATAGGTTTGCCATCATACCTTATACCCTGCCCTATACCTTTCCGGACAAATACCTATACTTATACCTTTTCCTATACCTTTCCGGACAAATAGTTGTCCAATCTCTTCTTTTAAAAAAGGTTTGTTTATAGTTGCTGCTAAGAAGATTTCAACTTTATTTTTTTCCCTAACTGTATTGCTTTTTGCACTTTTTCTGTTGTTTTGCTTCTTTTTTATAATGTTTCTGTATGTTTTCATGTTTCTCTATGAAAAAAATCTCTAATAAATATGTGTATAAAGATAGGGTATGGCAAGAGAACAAGTTAATTTATACTACTCACATTCAGAACTCGAAGTGAGGTATGTTATCAGATCTGAAACAACATATTTATTATAGCGGAGGGAAGGAAAATAATCTATATTTTTGCAGGGCTCCTTCCTGCTTTTTTTTTTTAAACAGCAAGCTGTTCTTTATGTTATAACTTGGGAAAGCTCTGTTAACAGTTAAAAGTGCAACATTATCTGCATTGGAGTTATTGCCAAGAAGATACAGGATTTTGGGATTTTCTCAGAGAATTCATACAACGGGTGTTTTGTTGAGTTCTTCATTTTTTCCTTATTTCCATTGTATTCAAATAGCTGAAAGACAAAAATCTTATATTATAAATATATACACTATATTTGGGATATAATACTAAATCATTTCCCTCAATAACCATAAGACTGTGAATGTCTATATTAGGTTTGTACAATCCCTGGCCCATGGGTCACATGCAGCCCTGGACAGCTGGTAAAGTCCCACAGATACTCCAGATGAGGCTTCATTATAAATTTGTATAAGTACATAAATTGATTCTTAATGAGTCCAAGCATGGAATTTACCTTTGACACCAGTTACATTTTGGGGTGACATTTCCATTGAACTGCCCATCATAACTCCAATTTTCCTTCTTTTGTCAATCACTGCTAGCTCATATCCCGTTGATGTATAAGTGAAGTTTGTAATTTTGGTGCCATTAGGCATATTAGGTTGATGAAACAATTATTTTTGCTAGATGCACATTTCAGCAAACTTTTCAACCACTTTTCCCAGAACAGCTATCATAAAGGTTTTGTGGATAGGTGGGACATGATTTTAACTCACAGCACACCAGATACCTCTCATGAATTTTTCTTTTCCTTTATTAACTCTGTAAACATGTGAAGCACTTAAGATTTTGAACATCAAATATAATAAAGGCACTAAAATTCTTTCCCCATTCTTCTAATGAGCAATAAGGAAAGGCCATAAACGGGCTTCATTTATATGTCTCTGCCCAAGTAATTAGAAGTTACATCTCTCTTATATATGTAAGCAAGTTACTTCCATATTATATACTTCTCCCTAAGTATTATGTAAGGGATAGTTATACTTGCTGGCTTTCTCCTTCAGGATGGATTATTTCCTGGTGGCCAGCCAGACAAGCTTTCCCCTATCTTCTTCAGCTTTCTATGAGTTGGCTCTGATGTGTAGAACTATTTTTGTGCTTTGACCTCCAGTGGGTCTTCTCTAGAGTCTCTGCTTATCTCCAGTTCAAGTATCCTGCACCTGGTTCACCTGGAACCAACAATGTTTCAATGTTTTATTAGCAGTTATTACACCCTTCTCGTCCTTCTTCTCAGCATTCCTTACCCCCACCCCCACCCAAGGCTCCAGTTTTCTCCTTGCCAGCACGCAGCAGTAATACTCTTCTACTCCCAGGACTTGCTACATATCTATTGGGTAAATGAATGTCAGGATAGTAGAGCACCATGGGAGAATGAGTTACCTCACACGACCTATAACAGTGTTTCTCAACTTGAACAAGTTTTAAGATGTATGGACCTCCACTTTCAGAATTCCACAGCCAGCATGGGATATTTCCAGCTCTGGGAGTTTTAAGTCGGTGCATGTTAAAGTTGCTGAGGTTGAAAAATATTGGCCTAATATTCACTTTGAAAAAGAAAATCATGTTAGCTGTTTTCTAGTTCTGAGGAACAGTCGCCCACATTAAAGAAAAAATTGCATATTTTTTAATGAAAACAATGGTATTTTTTTTAGTTGTTCAAAAGCTTTGAGTGAATTTATGTTTGTTTTATTTTTAATTTATAAGTGTGTGTGTGTGAGAGAGAGAGAGAAAGGGAAGGAGGGAGGGAGAGAGAGAGAGAGAAGACAAAAGAATTATGTGTGGTAGTTCCCTCTTCAAAAATCACACCATAATTCTGTGATCGCTGGCATTAGTGCTATACCACAAATGTATCTTTGTAAACATTGCCTGACTTGACAGAATTTGTACAGAACATTATGGTGGATATGTTGTGTTTGCTTTTACTTTATTAATAATTATAGGTTTATGTATTTTACTGTAGTTTTGTCTACAGGCCATAATAAAGGTTTTGATTTCATTTGACTTGATTTGTATGGGTGAGAGGAAAGAGGATTGGTGCAATGGATATGTTAGTTAGTTAGTTAGTTCGTTCGTTCGTTCGTTTGTTCATTCATTCATCTCTCTAAAAAAGCTTTTATTCTTCAATTTTACTGTCATGATGCATGAAATATAGGAACTTTTCAGTGGCAAACTGAACCAAATATCTTTCTACAGCTACAGAACCACATACGGTGAGCTGCTGCACCTGAAGGATCCCCAAAGGAGTAGGCTCAGCACCATTCTTTTCCACTGCTACAATTAACTAGGTTTTGCTCATGATGGTGAAAAACAAAACTTGTGAAATAGAGTGATGCTATTTAATGCCAGGTCGCTCTGTAGTAAGACCTTCATGATTCATAATTTGGATGGTTTGTGTTACCAAAACCTTGGTGGGGAAGGAGGAGGTTTCCCCTCTCAGAAATCTGCCCCGCTTAACTTTCATATATTTAGCATCAGAGGTTACTGTTGTCTTAGTAAGTTTCCCAAAATGGGCTATGGCAGTGATGGCAAACTTTTTCATCACTGAGTGCCGAAAAGGGAGTGCGTCAGTGGTGGGTTGCTCCTGGTTCTTTCTGGTTCTTGCAAACCGGTATTAAAAGTGCTGAGAGGCTCCGCCCACCTGCCTGGATGTCATAATGGACGATCTATGCATGTGCAGAAGCTTCTGCGCACATACGCTCCCGTTGTGAAACGTTAGTAAAGATAAGTAGAACCCACCCCTGGAGCGTGCATGTGTGGCACCAAGTGCCGAAAAGGGAGCACTTCGCTTGTCAGGGCTGCAACCAGGAAGAGGAGCTGCGCTGGCAAGCTAATCTTATGGTTACTGCCATGCATGTGCATGCGCCGATCAGCTGGCCGGCATGCAAGCTCACACCAGAAAACAGAAGACTAGCTCTTCCGATTTCCAGCAGTGCCGCCTGCACAAAGGCCAGCTGATCATCACATGCACATGCGCACCAGAAACCCGGAAGAGGAACAGGCGATGCTGCACGTGAGAGGTGACATGGCTCCGCATGCCACAGATTCGCCATCATGGGGCTATGGGATTGTCTAATTGGTTGAGAGTATGGATTTCAATGGACCAAAGAGGCATCCAAGGTGATGGAATGGGTTGCTTTGACGTAGCCTCTTCAAGTTTGTCTGTTCACTATAGTGCCTTAATTTAATGAGGGGCATGAGATAATGCATCTGGAAAAATGCAACTAATTTGAGTCTGACTGGACACTGAAAAGAGCTCAACACAGTAGCAATTTGAGTGACAAAAACAAACTGCCTTTATTACTTCTATCATGGCTTGTGAAACATTTTCAGAGTATTTGGCAAACAAAACCCCTTAGATGTAATTTCATCTGGACAGGGCGAATGAAGTTGACTAGGGCCTCAACCTGTGAAGTGATGAAGGAATAGTTTGTGATTCCCATAGAAGTGAATTAGCCTCATGGTTGGATAAGGCCTTTCATGAGGAATCAAGAAGTAAGATTTAATCAATAAACAATATAATCGCAGGGGGAGAGGGTTGTCCATCATATCTGAAAGGAGTGGTGATATATCTGCTGCTGAAGAAGCCATCCCTCAGCTAAACTGTCTTGGACAATTGAAATTTGTTTTCTGTCTTTTTTTCTTGGAAGGATTGTGGAGAAGATACCCTTGAAGAAATTGATGCTTCATTATTTGGACCTTTAATCATCATGGTTTAGGCTGGGATACAGTGTATAATTTTTATTAATCATGCTTACCTTGCATGACAGTAAGCAAAGAGCAATTGTCCTGGTCCTCCTCAATATCTCAGCATCTTTTGATACCATTGACCATGGTACCTCTTTTGATCCACCTCTGAGGAGTTGGACTGGGGGTACTGCTTTGCATTGCTTGTTGAATATCTTACCTATTTTTCTTTCTCTTGTCAAAACTTACTATTACTAATATAAGTAACAGTAGGGCACTAAGTATAGGAAAAAAACGTATGAGTGTATAAAAACATTCCAGAAGGTTTAGCATATAGATAAAATATGGACACGAAGCCTGCATACACAATAGGGAGGTGTTTTTTTTTCAGACTCATTCTTGGCAAACAGGCCTGCTAACAGGATATCCTTGTGTATACCTCAAGTTCTAGGAATCGTTTTTATAGTTAACCTTAAAAGGCCTCACCCACAATGCTTTCTTTTATTGTTGAAGTCATAAACAGATGTGAATGGTCTTGATAGAATTCTTACAAAACAGGGGCTTAAGTATTTGATTTGGATTGACTTGGTGCCATGCCAAATTAAGAACACTATTGAAATTATAATCATATCCTGTTTTAGCTGGTATAATAATTGTAGAATAAAATAAAAGGGGAAAAAAAGGATGAAAACATAGGAACAAGGAATATATTTCCTCCACTATCCCTGATGAAGTCTTTTTCTTTTTTACATGTACAAAATTGGAATGGACAGACTGGCTTTTATACTGATGATGTACAAATACTATACTGTAAGCTGTCTTTGTTTCCCTCCATAAGCTTATACAAATTTAACCCCTTTTTAGTATAGTGGTTGATGTCTGAATTATGAGAGGAATAGACTTTTCACAGGACCTTTAGGGAAATTCCAATAAAGAAAGAACCAAAAATAAAAGTGTTAAAGTATGTGTGTATAAGTTTTATTTAATGGTTGTATTGATTGATTGAGTGTCTGATTGGAATTCTCTTTATTTTTGTAATGGAACATGATATAAATTTTTTGCCAGCTGCTTCATAAGCCTGTTAACTTTAGCAAACTTAAAATAAATACAAACTTTTTTATGCATAAATATATCTCAGACTGCATTGGGGCTCTTTGACCGCTTCTGTTTTCAATTAGTAAATAGGAAAAAAATATGGGGTTTTAGAAAAATTATTCTATCTTGTTCAAGATTCATTACTTTCCTCATTTCCAGCAACTTATTCATAGTACACTTTTCACTAGTTTGATATTCCTAAATTATAATGTGACTTATTTGGCTCTTGGTTTAATGTGGTATAAATCTATTCCAAGATATAAACTGTATTCTCTCTTTTGGGTCAACATACCATTCTTTGAAGCCATAATTTGTTACTGATTAATAACTCTCAACCATGGTTTGACTTTTTGTCTTCACCATAAACCTAGTTCTAGTATTCCAGGACCACAGATGTGTCTTTACATACTTTGTTTGATACCTATAATTTTATGGGTATAATTTAATCAAAGGAAGTGTTGTGGCCAGCAATGTACAGTTGGCTTTCTTTCACGCCTTTGTGCACTGACATTCTGTTTACAGCTCAGGGAGCTGGAGTTGTCTATCTGCTGTGAGCAAAGTTGCAAAAATCTAGGCAGCCAGTAGATATTGATGTCTAAAATAAATAAAAAAAAGTGACTGCTGCAGAGGTCAGAAAGCAGGCTTCTCATCACTTGGCGCCATTAGCAAATTCCATTCTACATTTACAGTCCCTTTTAAATTGCTAATACAGTCCTACATGGCAAAAATAAAATATTTAGTGAAATTATTTGGCTTAATAAACCCAATCAGATCAGACTACAAAAGCTCCATGGATAATTCTCAACTATTATAAATATACTTGAGTACTCTTACTATCTTAACTGCTTAGTCTCTGCTGTTAGAATTTAATATCCGTACATAGTTTCCTCTGCAGCATTAGACTATAAACAAGGATAATTGAAGCCCCCACTTTAAGTTTTCGATTGGTTTTATTATTTCCCGTCCAATTTAGAAGCTTGAACCCTGCGCCTCCCCGCCCCCAAAAAATTAAAAGACAAGAGCATCCGCATCTTTGACAAATGGCATTTGCATTAGTTTAATAGCTGCACATATCTTGTAATTGAAAAGCTCACAGTTTTTTTTAAAAAAAATAATGTGTTAAAGAGGCAGAAATAAAACATTGAACTGTTTTGTTTTTGAGCTTATCCACCCAGAGATTTCTTACAGAGCAATGCTTGCTTGCAACTTGAATTCACAGCTAAAGCACTAGGTAATAATTAAGGATGGCTAAACAATTGTATACCACCACAGAAAGAAGCCATGGTTATGGAGCATTATTCCATGTTTCCTTAATCCTCATCATCTTTCCAAAACTGTATGAGTAGCAGAGATAAATGTCCAAAGGGCATTGTAAAATGGTATAAATGCCACCTGCATGACAGTAAGTTGATAGAGACTTGCTGTGAAACTGATTACACTTGCATACTACTGAAATGGATGAGCTTCATCCAGACTGATTACCATGGCCTAAAGAAACAGAATATCCTGTAATAACTTCTTGGGTATTTAGAAAGTGCAAAGCCAAAGGTTATATTTCATATTTGGAAATCTTGGGGCTGGTGTTCTTCAGAACATGGCTGCTGTGGTTAGCAGGGGCAAAGTCTTCTTCTGTAGAAAATAAATATTTCTTCCAGCTCATTCCTGCCCTTTCTCCTCTTGATGCTCCATATCATCTCAGCTTGCCTTTGACAGTTTTCTTGACAGAAGGAAATATGTCCAACAACCTGTTATTATTCATAAGAATGCCATGGGGACCGCTGTGGGATGCACAGAGGCATTCTTGTAAGTTAAGGTCACGCTAGAAGCCATCATTTTTTTCTACCAACAAGTTTCCTACTTATAATTTTTAATGAAAAGAAATAAATATAAACGTAAATAGGAACAGGAGCCAGTCAGGCCCAAAGGATTTATCTGCAGAGTCACTGGAACTGAAGTCGATTTCAGTCATGTCTGTTTGTTTATTGGGTAAATTCATATAGCCCAGGCCTGTCAAACCTGTGGTCTTCGGGCTGGATGTGTCACACACTGGCCACGCCCACACCCATTTTATTGAAGGGAAAAGTCATGATACGTTACGTGACGCTGCCATGATGATGCAAGTTTGACACCCCGGTCACGTAGGTAGCTCTGGGCAGTTTATAGAGTTACAAATACAAAAAGTAACAGACGCATAACATCTGTGTCAGAGCACACCCAATTTGCTTAGCAATACAGCTTTCAAGCATAAATAAGTAGCCAGAATTGTTGTCCCCAATTGACGTCTGAGCTTGGTGCCGAAGCCGATGAAAAACACCTATCATGAGGTGCAAGTTTTGTTTTGTTATTAAAGTGCTCCAAGAAAAGGGATCCTGGCTAGAAAATGTCAAGGAATCCTGAACAATAGAATTAAGAAAGCTTTATTCATTTTCACTAAAGCAGAAGGCGGGATAAGACAGGATATATAAAACAAATAATCTAATAGATGGGATATATAAAACAAATCATCTAATCATCATTTTAGTAATGATTTAACAATTGTCCTATTGGTCTCTAACTGTCCCTATTCCTAAACCTCATTCTATTTTCTCCCTATTCCTAACGTCTAGCTGAGGTATGCAATATGTCTAATTCTTTGTTACTGTTATCAGTCCTCTAACCACCTAGAATTGATACAAGTGTTAAACGTGCATATTCTCTGTGAATAAACATTCTTTGTTCTTGCCAGACAGACTCCACAATTATGGGCATTCCCGTTTTTTTTTTTCAAGTGTATGCCATAGCCTTGCTTTGTTTTAGCAGACAGCCCATCAGAATGGTTCAAATGACCTCAGGTTTATTGCATGCTAACACTCTTTACAAGAATCTGAACTACTAATGAGCAAAGGAAATTAGTGGTAAATAAGGGTCAATGGAATTCAAGATGGGCTGGACTTAGATCTCTTGTGGGTGCAAAGGGACTCAAAACTGATGATATGCTTGACCCCTTCCCTCGGGTTCAGCCTGGTCATCTCCTACAATAGCCACTTTGCAAGCTCCATACCCCACCTTCCTAGATCCCCAGACCAGAAGGCAAAGCCAAGGTTTCAGCCTATTCTGAAAAGCCGGCAAGATTTGGCTAGTTTGATCTCCGAACTTCCAAAGAGTGGGTGTTGTGACAGAAAAGGTTTCCCTCCTGGGTGCCATTGGATGGCATGCCCTTGTGGATGGGAGCTACAACATGTAGCTGAGGACTCTTGCTTGATTGGCCATTCTTTTCCTTCTTGATTAGCCTCAAACCCTCAAGAGTTCCATGTACTTAATAAAGCTATTTTTCTTGATGAGTTTAAAAATCTTAACAAGGCGAATGAACTAAAGGCAAGTTAAACTGGTGTTTTAGGTCCTCATTAAAGGCCACAGCATGAAGCCCAAGGTCTGCGTGCGTGAGCCTGAGACACGCTGGTGTACTACAAAACATCTCGTATTTACATTTAATTAGACAAATTATATGCAACCTAGTTGATGCCCTAAGAGTGTAATCAACATTACGGTTAATAAGGAGTCTACAGACGGCAGGGGGAAAAATGTAAACCCTGTACCGAGAAGAAAATTAACACCAGGAGCTGAACTTAAGAAGCTCACATGAAATGTCAATATCGATTTGTTATAGTCTTCTTCCTGATTTTTTTTTTAAAAAGGTATTATTTATGGTGACTTCCCTCCATTCTGTTTAAGGTTTGCATGACTTGCAAGCCCATCAGACTGAAATATGTTGCGAAGGAAAGTTGTGGTGGTTGCGTTTTTTATTTTCTGTCCAGGGCTTGCTGCCGAGTTAATGCTGACTCATGCAGGTTCAGTGAAATACTGACTGCTTTGGTCAAGCAAACAGAGAGGGCAAGCAGTGAAGGAAAAGTCCGGGAGGAAATGTTGGATAAAACTGGTTTGGTAATATGCTATGAACTGCAGACAGAGGCAGCTTTCTCTTTGGGTCCTTGATATTTACTAAATGCTTGTTTATTACCATACTTATCAGCTAAACAGTCAGCAGACATAATCTGTGCTTCATCTTTGTTTTTGTTTTTTTAGTCCTTTTATTTTAAACAGGAGGCTGCTGACAGGACATAATCCACAGCTTTTTTAATTATTATTATTATTATTATTGCAAGGCTTCTGCATGTGTTATAGCTCAATCCAGCAGATAATTCAGGAACTTTTAAGTCTTTTCCCTGTTGAGCTAGACTGGTGGTGTCTTGGCTGACTTCTCATAAAAACCAAGGCTGCTTAAAGTAAACAGATGATTTCTTCACGTCAGAAGCATGTTACTGCTTACCCGGATAGTGTGCTGAATGATGAGTGCTTTTCATAAACTTGCATGAATTTTCATGTACTGAGTGTTTGTTTATAAATCTGTTACAAAAACTTGCCTCCCAAGTTTGCCCAACGTCCCGTGAATTCTGCATGGATATGGATGGAAATCAAAGGTTAGACCTCAGTTCCATTCCATAGTCTCTGGCAGCTTTTGAAAGCCCAGTGTAGGTAAATGTGATGTATATCACACCTGGTCATTAAGACTTTTACAGAAAACAGAGAGAATGTTGGACATTATAGTCAAGCCAAGAATAACGCAAGTTCTGCCTTGCCATGTTCCTTGTATCCTAGTACTTATTTCCCCTCTTTATGATGAATTTCTCTGCTCTTTCCCATTGATTCTCCTATTGACAATGGGCTGCCAAAGAAAAATAGCTGACAACTCTTTCTCTCCCTCTGGGTATAGTCTGTATGCCCTGGGATAACTATGTCTTTATGGAAACTTGTGATTTCCATAAGTGATAAGTCATCCATTGTGATAATCCTATAGTGAGTTGCATGAATGAATCAGCATACATTTTAGCTCCCTTACCGTCAAAAGTAGATGGAATAACTATTTTCATATTATTCATTCATATTTATTATTCATATTTATGTAGGTTGTACAATCAGCCAGATGTTTATGTTGGATTTGGCATTTTTATCCACCTATCGAGTCCTTTCCATCTATTCCTATCTGGAATAGGCAGATGTTGTGTGATAATGCTAAAGATATAATCCCAGGAAGTAAGCTGTTCCCAGTTGGATAACAAATAACAAAATGAGTATTGCTTTGTCATGGTATAAGTTCCATACCTTTTTAATGTGTTTCAGGTCACACACATGTGCTGTATGAAATGGACACAGGATGCATTGTGCTGCAATAAGCATTGTGTTAGTGTCAGACCTGTTTCCTTCAGTATCCAAGAAAGAATGACCCAGACTCCATTATTCATAGAGAATGGTAACTTTTACTGCATAAGAAGTGAACTCAGATATAGGAAAGCAGATTCTGAATAAAACGCGCGAAAGCATAAGTAGAAAAGCATCCCCTCCCACAGTCTCCCATAAATCATCCAATCCAAAGGTCTTGCAGGGGTCAGGTGGAAGCCGACGTTTGGCAGCGTCATCAATCAGGAACGTCACAGCCATTTCCCTGTTAGGATCACTTTCACTTTCCCCCGTCTCACCCCAGGCTTCATCTTGTCACTCCCCCGTTTCCATGGCAGCCAAAGCAAGCAAAAGCGGAGGCTGACATTTGGCCCCCCTGCAAAAGAAGAGGTCTAGTCCTGCATGAAAAAAGAACAGGGCAACATAAATATTACGGTTTGTTAGGGTATTTGGTATGAAACAGCTGAATTGCCTTGGGTGCTCGGACATGATGTTTGTCTACCCATTCAGCTAGGGATAGCGGGAAATGTTTCCAAGCTACTAAATATTGTACATTTCCATGACGCTTCCTAGAGTCCAAAATTTCCTTAACCTCAAAATGTTGCTCTCCCTCAATTAGAATGGGCACAGGAGGGGTTTCTTGTTTTGGGCATAGATGGGACGAGTGTTCCAGTTTCAACAAACGGACATGAAACACGAGATGAATCCTTCGTAGGTTCTTTGGCAATTCCAATTCAACGGTGACTGGGTTTATGACCCGAACCACTGGGAACGGTCCCACATACTTAGGCCCTAGTTTCTTTTATTGTTGTGAGGTTTGCAAATAGCGGGTGGATAGATAGATCCTATCTCCCACTTTGTAAGAATGTCTGTGACATCTCTTTTTATCTGCTTGGGTTTTATGAGCTTGGTGAGCTTCATCAAGAGCTTTTCGAGTCACTGCCCAGG